>DWMG01004415.1:0-10956 GCA_018244855.1 Elbella merops | reverse complement strand
TTTTTATGTATCTCCTAAGGTTGAGCCAGCGCACGCCATGTAAGCGTTCAGGAAGTCCATTTTCGGCGACCTTTTCAAAAAACATTGAAATGCTTTAAAAAAATGGGAAAGAGTAGTCTATATTCATCCCAAAACCCTCAAAAATCTCTATATGAAATTTCATCAAAATCGGTTCAGCGGTTTGGCCGTGATGACGTCACAGACAGATAGAATTACTTTCGCATTTATAATATTAGTATGGATTCTCAAACCTTATTAGATATATATTGCGGAATACTTATATTAAACAGGGTTTAACTTGGTTTGATTTTGTCGCTAGAGTAGGAAAAGGCCTGTGGAGAAAATTTAAGAAAAGACAAAAACTGAAATCCACCCGCAAAAATATACAAGTAAAAATAAAAATAATTAATTGTTTTAGGGGTCAATTTTACTTGTATTCTGATACTAGACGTACGTACATTTTAATTGCATGTCATTCTGTCAGTACTACAAAATACATACATACATTATTTTAAAAGTCGAAATAATAATATATTACCAGATTACAATAAAGTAAATCAAAATGTCATAATTAGCTACATTTTTAAATATACATTTAGAATACAGTAAGTTCTCTTTCTTTTTAAGTCTCTAGCGATATGTGCCTATAACACCATCCACTGGCTTAACTGGACTTTTAGACGCATTTCAAGAAAGTCTAAAAGGAGTATGGAAAAAATTTACATAATATTTATATCGACACATTTTTTACTTTTCTGCCAAATATATTTCATAGATAGTAACTACTATTGCCATCTATAAAAGTATTACAACACTAATAAATGCTTACCAAATGTACGATAGAATATGTTTCTTTCAGTCATGCTAGATGGCGCTTAATAAAAGATTAAATATTACGCATGTCAAACAATGAACATGAGTTTGTAGGTATTCTACTCAACAACAGATGGCACTCTAAGTTATCTAACATATAATAATTGTCATATCATTTACAATGGCATATGTCACAATTATAATATAATGACAATACACTTTTTTATACTTTTACCTTTATATTAAATATATATAATGTGTTGGCTCTAAATTACTATATCAGAAAAAGATTGCATGTTGTAATTCAGGATACAATTATTTTGTAAATACTCTTGTTCCGAATCCCACTGACCGACACACCTACTTAAACAGCTCTAGTCACAAGTGTTTGACACTTTACGTGTTTTTTTTACTTATTACCAATGAAGACCTATTAAGTGCAGTAACAAGTAGCGTGTGACTGTGAACTCAAGCAACCTACACGCTAAATTCATGGTCAGCTCCCGGGATAAACAAAATCAGTGCCAAGTGCCAAGTTTTGCAGTTACCACATGCACAGACGTCACAAGACGTTGTTATATATTTAATTTGCCAGTGGTTTTAATACCTTTCCATTGCATTACAACAAAAACTATTTATAATAAAAATTTCACAACCAATTGAAATTATTTTACAATAATTAATAATTTAAATTATTAGGTATAATTGGATAAAACGAAGCGTATAAATGAATTAATGTTAGACAAAGATGTCTAACGACTATTGTATTAAAACACATTATATATGATGTTCTTTCATATCATCAGGAAACAAATACGATTCAACCTCGGAATTTAAATTTCAATGACCCAAAGTTATTCCCAAACAGGTTGAATTATGCTATATTGCTAAATATGTATTTTCGTCTTGCCTTTTGGGAATAAAAATAACTTTGTATTTTACTTCATAGACAGTTTAAATCAAATTCTTTATAGAATTGTTACTATTAGAAAAGATAAACATTACAATTACGTGGGTGGTGGCCTTGAAGAGCTCAGCGAATTAAGAATATTTAGACGAAATTCATAGCCAAGCGAGCGAGTCGTGATACCGGAACTTAAGCCAGCAAATACAGTCTGAATAAACATAGATTTTACCACTGTTTAGGAATATACTTGACATATTTCATAGGAATTGAACTTGTCATATCGTATAGGAATATGGAAACGTATCGAGCATTTCGTAGCGGAATTCCGGAGCGGGTTATTTTAACATCAACCGTCTGGACGCCTCGTGACGTTGCAATGTCACGAATATTTAGCTGCGGCACGGCGAGGCGTGACCCCACTTTGCAAAACACTGAGACAGATCGCTAAGACCTGTAACATCTAAGGCATATATCTATTTAATTTCATTTTTTGTACTTGAATATTTAGTTAGTAGTAGAAAATGCTTTCCGTAAATTATAAAAACTATAGGCACATGAATAAAAGCAAAAGTACCTATCTCTACTAAAGTATTTCTATTGCTTATTTTAATTCTCACATTTATTGAGTAGCTATTTGTAATATGTAGATATACTAACTAACAGAATATGTTAGTGTCGCAATTCTAAAATTTAGAATTTTCCTTAAAAATTAATACAATATACATATTTTATAGTGTTCGTATCCGTTCCTTTAAGATCAATCCATTCGTTGTCTATCCAGACTAAACAAAGCTACAGGCAACTATCGGCAATATAGAATTATGTTTCAAAGAAAGTTACAGTTGTTGTTTAAAAGATGATGGGAAACAGACGTAGATAAAAATATTGAGTATTTCCGAGTTGTTTTCATTAAAAAAGAAACTAACGCGATAAAATTTTTGACCGTTAAATACTTATAAACCGACGAATTAATTCTACCATTAATACAGAGTTACAATTTAAATATTTATTTTATTTCGTGAATGAGAATGAGTGAAAATTATTCACACCTACTCGTAACCTGTGAGTTTATAAACATTTCTGAAAATATTTATTCAAGCGAGCCTCACCGCCGGCCGTGGTACCGCTTTGCTCTGCGACCAGACTTTCATATAAGACGCTTGTTCAAATAATTCCTTACATTGTACTCAATTAGTGCATTAATTCTTCACAGGTCAAGGATTCCTCGCCAGAAGTAAACCATTCCAGACCAGAGATTATTAGGTACCTATGAAGAAAAGTTTTAACACTTTATAACATAAAAGGATACAAGTAGATATTAGTCATAAATTATGCTTGCTATACAACAATCACACATTTATGTTAACTGTCTATATAAAATCACCATTTTCCTTTAAAAAAAATCAAAAAAGTTCGAAAAATATAGGAGAAAAATAGCCCTTTAATAGAGTACGAGTATTGTTTATTTATAGAGAGTCAATGTTATCTGTTTTATCAGGCGTTAACCTTTCGAGCACGTGGCCGTAGTAACTATAGTGTTTTGTTGGATTTGAAGCTGTAGCTCTGCATCAAGAAAACAAAATTTGCTCCATTCAAGCTCTAGAGAAAGACAGCTAACAAAAATCATTTGGCCGACGACCGAGAAGTATACATAGCTGAGAGCTATTCGTAAAATAGAATGTCTTGAAACCGATCTGAAAGAGAAAGCAATATATGACTATGCATAAGTTAGAACAGTGCTACCACAGTAGGTCACAGCGCCTGCGTCGATTTCCAGCGAAAGAGAGCCATTTATATCATAACCAATGAGTTAGAGCGGTTTGTCCGAAGGTTACATGTTTGAACGTGGAAATTTCCACTGCGGACAATGAAACATGAATTCACGTGATGTGGTAAAATACCATGTAAGGGTTATCGATAGAACATAATAAAATTCCCTATTATGAAATTATGTTACATTCTTATTTCGTAAAGGAACGAGGTTGACCTAAACAAGAATAAGCAGCCTTATGAATAACTCAAAAGAAACCGAAACCTTTACCGAAAATTTTACTAGTCTTACGATGTAAAATAAAACGATACAATGAATGAATGGTATTAATTAACGACTATTATAGGCCCTTGTTTTCATTTCAATACAGCAAGTGGTAGAAAATTACTTAGTAAACAACATACAGTCAATATGTCCCATAATCCCAATTCTATATTCCCTAAATTTGAATTAAACGTTATCTTGATATGAAACGGAAAAATGTCTATATTGTAGTCGTAGAAAAGAAATAGCAATATTAAATTTTATCCGAGTGGGGCCGAAGAAAGAATACATCCCGCCAGCCATGTCGAGGTACAGGATGTCGTAAGAGGCGAATAAACTTGGTGTTGACAGATCACGGCATGATGTATCATAGCGCGACCTGCTCAGGCCTCTAGCCTTCTGTAGCCTAGCGGTCTAGAGCCTAGCCGTCGGCAGCGTAGGCAGTGCAAGAAATTGAGCACTTCGACCCTTAACCCACATGCCAAACGTCAGGATTATAGGCAGAAACCCTTCAAGGGAAACCTATGTCCAGTAATGGGATTAAAGAGGCTGATGATAATGATCAAGATAGCGGTTTAAATTTCTCTTATTTTCCTCTAGAATAAAAAAAACTTTAAAACTGGATCCGATCATATGAGTAATAGTAGTATCACAAGAGATATACTTTTTCTGTTACATATGTATATGTATGTCATATGTTAAATACAATGAGTCAATTTCATATATCAAACTAAATCACTCATGTTATCTTAAAGACTGAGGATCATGTTCACTAAATATGGCAAAATGTATAAGATGTCAGTTTTAAAAACATTCCATACTACATGTAATGAAATCGTTAATAGTAATATGAAACATGAAATCAAGTACGTTCATATTTTTATCCATAAAAAATGATAAGAAGAAGGAAAGTATTCGTTTTTTTTCTATATATATACACATTCTTTTTTTTCCAGTTCCAGGTCTTTTGGAAGATATTCCATAGAAAATAAAGAAATGGTTGGACAATATTTTGTAGTGTAATTTTCTTGTTAACTTTAAAATTTTCGTACACAAAAATGTATATATAATTTATATTAAAAATGTATTGACTATCCATCGATATCGTTGTTTAAATGACCTCGAGCAGCAAGCACACCACTACGCGTGGATCCCTCGCCGTTTCGGTCGCTCGCCGAGTCGTCAAGTTGCATTGAAACTTGCATAATTATTCGTACAGCTAACCGTCTGTTGGTACTAGTAACCCTTATCTGTTATAAATTGAAACTATCTACCCTCAGGTTGCATACATTACATACACAATTTCACTTGTCGAAGCCAGTCGCAAGTATTACATCGTTTTACTAAAAATATTATTTTTTCTTAATACTAAAATCAATTATGTAGTTAAAGAGGTGTTATTCAGTAAAGATGTCGTGATGAAATTTTACAGCGCACAGTTTGACGCTTGGTTATATGATGATGATAATGATAACGATGATTATAAGAAAATTTTATTAATACTAAAATCATTTAGATCGACGCTGTCTGTACATTTCTGATAAAGTGGCCATCGTGACATTCCATTGATTCTATACAGCAGAGTTTGACTCCTGACTGTCACAGATTCATTAATTTATGTACATATCTCAAGAGTCTTGGATTTTCTGGACTTACATGTATTTGTCTATTTCCTTGTTTGTGGTCCGTACACACCACACAGGAACTTATAGTATGAATAAACGTTCTTTTAACGTAATAATTAACTTTACACACGTATTAAGTCTTTCATTATAAGTGAAAATTTACTTACCTGTAAGTACTTATAAGTACGAGAAATAAAGAATCTTTAAACCGAACAAATATTGTATTATTGCAGCAATATAAATCTCTGACATGAATTATGAAACACAAGAAAATACTCGTATGTAGAGCTGTAGAGACGATCGAAATAAAAACGTATTTTTCTAATATAATAAACAATAGCTTACATTTACTTTCATTTGTACTATTATTAACGCTTTTATAACGTTGATGAATATTTATATGAACAAAGTTATATCTAACATGTAGTTCTATGAGAAGTATGTTTAGTCTAAAGAAAACGGTACTGAAATGTAGAAACTTGACAATTGTTTATTAATAATTAGCCAATTTAATGGCAAATCACTTTCCAGTTTAAGCAAGCCGATTTTGATATTTAAATGATTCCTTTATTTTTTATGACCAGCCAATACCGCAAACGTGGCAAATTATGGCCCTTTTTCTGACCTTTTTATCATTCCACCGTTGGACACGGGTCTCCTCTCAGGTTGACCTAACCCTAACCTTAACCCTTCTCATTCTGAGAAACCATTCCCATCTAACAATAAAAGGAGGAAAGAGTTGATTATAATAACATTTATCACCATATCTACGAAGTTTGCGACACAATAATTATATGAATAACAAAGTTATTATGCAGGATATCTAGCTAGGCGAACTGCCAATGTGTCTTTCTGCAATATACTGTTGTAGGTTTCAGCTGACGTGCCGATACATTCGTTCCACATGTTATATTGCGACAAGCGTGCAGGTCACCTGATTGTGTGATTCCAATAGTCTTTTAACATCTGACACATAACTATTTTGTTTTTAACTGCCTCGATGTTCCAATAGTTGCAAGCGCGATTGCTAAACACGGGGCCTATTGTATTTTTCTCTTAAAATTCCCAATAATGCCCAAATATTCGCAATAGTATATTCTAGAAAAATACATCTCCAAAGTGAATCATTAGTACCAGATGTGTAATAACACATTTTTGTGGTGTACATATGTACTTTGTTATTACGCTACGTGTGGACACACTACATCACACGTTGCCGTAACTAACGGCACAAAAATGTAGAGAATGCGATATTCCTTATCGAGTCAGCAGCCAACAGAGAAAATTAAATATTCAATGTTTTACTTCTACCGTAGCAAATTGACCAGTTTTATCTTAAGTGGGTAAATAACTGTTTTTCCCATGAGTGGTAAATTACTCGTACCTTTTTAAGCTACAGACACAGGTGTTCACTGCCGCCACTGTGCACGTCAGTACTTCACCTATTATAAATAAGTCTCTAGAAAGAGAACTATAAATTCGTACTATCAGTTTCACTATTCAGCGTTGATGAGATCATTACTTGACAGTTAGCATCATCATCATTAACCTTTCTACTGCTCCTCTCTTGGACACGGGTCTGTTCTTAGAATGAAAAGGTTTAAGGCCAAATTTGCCTGGCTCGCTGTGTAAGTTGAGATTACATACGCCTTACAGGACATTAGGAGAACTTTAAGCTGTGCAGGTTTTTGTCACCACTTTTTCTTTATCGTCACAGCAGGTAATAATTAATCTAAACTGACATTTTTTCTAAAGATCTGGATTTCGGGTTTTGAATCCAGAACCATGGATTGGGACGTTATTACTGCTAACTAAGTAAGTAGTACGTAAGAACCTAAAGATCGACAATAAATAACTGGCCTTTAACAAGTAACATACAGCACGGGAACATATCTGTAACTGATTATACAATTAAATTCGCATAATTATGCCGAGTCTCAAAGGAAGAGACCCGATTATTATAATCATTGTCAATTTAAATAATCATATTAGTATTGTTCCGTACTGTGGAAGGTCAGCTGTTTGTTGCGCGCGATAATCCTATAAATAGCCCGAGAATTTTCAACGTCCGAGTTTCATACACATAATGCGTCCATACATATTTAACATCTACACCTGCATATATGAATTGATACATCTGCATACGTAATAAAAATGTGACATGAGTGACAAATGAGAAATTGTCATTTATTAGAAAAGTCGAAATAATAAATAAGCAAGGAACGGAAGGCCCAGGCCCAGAAGGATGGCACTTATTAGGGGAGGCCCAGGTCCAACGGGCGACATCTAAAGGCTGTATTAGTTCACGTGGAACGTGGCATCAATGTAGTACGTCTATAAATATGCACACTGACTCAGCACTGTTATATCGTAATGGCTTTTAACGAAGCGATATACAATTAGTTTTACGTGACAACTACAGAAAGATAAGGGTTATTTAGTTTTTACTTCTAATTATTACTGCCTCGTCGGTCTAGTGGTTGTAACCGCGAGTGCTAAGCGAAAGGTTCTGGATTCGATGACCGGGTCGTGTTAAAGTATTATTGGCTTTTTCTGACTTGAAATTCCCAGTAGTAGTCCGCAGTCTGGATCTGTGCCGGTGTACGACAATAGACTCACCGTCTATTACCTAGTGACGCCAATATTTCTCTATATACTCACACTTTTCTTCATTTAAAAGAGTAATAGATATTAATAGTAATATTACATGAAAGCAATAGTAATAGTATTAGTCTCCGGCCCGTTGGGATGACGATTTGTGAAAGGATGCAGGCAGATGCTGGATGCGTCAAGCCGAGGACAGGGCGCGATGACGCTCATTGGGGGAGGCCTACTCGTATGTCCAGCAGTGGACAAATATAGGCCGATGATGATGATGACGCACATGTATAAAATGAGTGATGAATGTAGAAGATATATATCACGTTTGTAAGGATACATTTGTATTTGGGATTTGATAGTATACCTACCCCGCAGAGGACCTAGCGTGACGACATAATCTAGTAACAAAATACTTAAGACATTTTTACTTTTTCGAGTTTTATAAAACACAAACAAATCAAACATTGTTACTGAAACATGCTTATAGGTAATAATTTCTAGGAATTAGGTAATTGAAAGAATGACAATAAAGCAGATTGTTATAATTATATTCATTGTAACAATAAAACAAATAATCATAAAACGGTAAACCCCCGGTCAATATTTCACTTGAGTCCATAGATATTATTTAATTTTTTTTTATGCACATCATTCTCATAATAAATTTCATTTTATATTTGACTCGGCCGGTAAAATACCTCTGTTTGTCCTATTAGTCCTACATTTGTTAAAGTTCATTTGATTTCGTTGAACATGACGTTTTAATATTTTAATACTGTCATCGTGCACAAATAGGTTGTATTATTTTCTAACATTTTTTTTATTACAATGTCATTATTAAAATAGTGTCCTAAGAATGCTACTTGAAAACACGGTTTAATTTCTTAAATACATAGCATCATCTTCTAGCAGAAAGTATGAAAGTAATAGACTCAAAACAAAACTGAGTATATAAGAAAATCATTTACACGTAGGTACACATTTTTTATATATTTCATATGAGTCGATTGAAACGTAAATCAAATTGTTGTAAAACATATGAAAAAATGCAATAGAGAATCTACCGGCGTGACTACATGTATCTATACTTCGATAATTCATGCACTTTAACTCCAAGGTTTTTCAATTCTCCACTTATTAGTTATAATGCATACTTAGAAGCAATTGTGCAAGATTACTTTGACATGGTGTTATCATAAGTCGATTCAAAAGCACTACACGCCTGTGTAAGTGTGTAAAACTAAGGATATTAGTAAGTGCCTCTATAGATAGTGTATAGTCTAACGTATACTATGCTGAAGTATCGTATGTTATCGAAACTGTTTGTTTACACTAGTCGAAACTACGACGCGGCTTAATTGGCTAGTCTAAACTGCGACGCGATTAAACTAGACTAGGCGAAAGTACAATACAACTAAACTGGACTATCCGAATCTGCGACGCAACTAAGTTATACTAGCGAAAATAAAATGCGACTAAACTTTACTATGTGACACTACGCCGCGTCGAAATTAGACTTACAAAAATACAAGCGACTAAAACTATGTACACTAGTCGAAACTACGGCGCAGATTCACGAATCAGTCAAAGTGTGAAAGTAGACTAAGCTCGCGAATCGCAGCTGAGCAAGTGGCATTATTTGCGTGCTGAGTGGTCGGCGGTCACGGGTTCGACGACCTGCTAGTGTGGCTTTCTATTTCGTGTGTCTCCCTATCGCTACATTGACTGAACACCTCTCGTGAATCGACCACTTACGCAATTTGATTCGGCCAAATTTTTCCATTGCATCTACGACCGAGACTACATTAACAAAATAAACATTGAATTGACAATATATAAAATAGCGGTGGACAAATAATAGCAAGTTGATAAGTTCGTTCTGTTATTATTAGAAATTATGGTATTAAGCATAAGACAGTGAAATGCAACGTGATAAAATATAGTAAAACAATATATTTTTCGTCATAGATATTATACCTTTCATTAAATAATGTTTAATATAATAATCAATAGAATTTTTTATACAATACTTTAACATTTAAGACACAAACCAAAATAAACTTTATGTTATGATTAGTGGACAAGGATGATAAAAAGAAACGTATTCATTATAATAATTGTACTTTCAAACCGTTACATCTTGAAAGACCCTTATTCTATAAACCAGTTCACAGGCAATCACATAATCAGACGAGTTTGTATTCACGGTTCTTGCGTCCTCTAAACTTGATGAAACCGAGCACGTGGTGAGCAAGGTCGAATGGTTGGTACTCAATACTTAGAACCAACATGTTTTTCACCTTTTTGCACTTACAGACATTTTCGCACGGCGATGAAAACTCAATCGTAAAAATATTTTCTTAAACCTCATTTTTAAATGACTTCGCTTAAGAAAACCGTCAATATTTGTAAACGTATTGGGAAAGCAACCTTATTAGTAATTAAATATGGTTTATTATTCAATGACATCGCCAACAGCCTACCTACGAATACGTTTACAATATTACATTTATGCAAAATGTGTGGATTTATCGGAAACCGCTAAAAAACCTATGGGGCGTAATATTTGTATCCAACATCGTCCTATAAACACGTCGTATAACGAAACGCGTGAATCACGCGGTAACACACGTTTGTCACCTGAATGGAATTTTTATACAACAGCCGATACGATAATATTAATGACACTTGAGAAAGTGCATTTACCAATATTCTGTTCATTTTCTTATTTATTATATTTAATATTATTTAAAGCAAAATTATATGCTTCAATAAAACTTTCGAAATTGGATAGTACTTAGATTTTTTTTATAAAACTAATACTTTAAGCGAAATCGTTGTGTAATTTATGAAATATACCTACATAGAAAATTTATGAAATCTGTGTGTTCACAGAGATTGATGAACATGAACGGTGGTGAAATGAAACAAGTATAATTTATATTTTAATAAATCATAATTTATATTTTAATAAA
>DWMG01004414.1:0-10956 GCA_018244855.1 Elbella merops | reverse complement strand
TAACAGACGAGGCTCTGGCGACCGGCTGATTGCGGTATAGCGCAGCCTAAATAGGCACGGCTAAATACCCTGGCCGCTGACGGGCAGCAGCGTCCGCGGTGCGAAAAGCTGTGCCCTGCGATCTCCAACCCGCATGCCCAGCGTGGAGATTACGGGCATAAACCCCCCATTTTGGGGAGGCCTATGCCCAGCAGTGAACTAAGATAGGCTGATGATGAAAATGATGATGATTATGAACTACTAGCAGAAGTCTTGCAAAAAATTCGTACGTTCAAATGTCACCTCGTACAGGCTACCTGGGCCTGTTTGGCGATATGTCAGTCCAAATTCAAGTTGCTGAAAGTCTATAAAAAAACTTAAAGTTACAAGAAACTTGACAGTCTGACAAATTGCCAAACGGGCCATCTTATGGTAAACGGGGACATACAACTGTAAACATTTGCCACAAGACACAATTGTTGCAGTTGCAAAAACTCGTTTTTCCGATAGACACGTCACAAAACTTTACCGTGCTTAAATAAATAGGAAACAGACTTCCGTATAAATTATTCACTTAGGTTTCTAAATAAAATATTGTGAGATAAATATAATAATACAATTTGTTATAATTACCATAAAAATGTGTCTACCTATAGCCGAAAAGGACATTTTATTTCTGCTTAAATCCAAAATAACTAAGTCCTGCAAATTCGAAAAACTGGCATCTTCCAATATTTCTATTTGGCAATTAGATAGATTCAGGTTTTTAATCGGTAGTGCTGGAAATTGCGTGACTGTTATATAGAGGTTGCCACTGAGATCCACTTCTGTTACGGCCTTGTCTTCCAGACCTGTAATTGTTACAGTTGATTTCAAACGTCGTAAAATAGTTGATAATAATTGATTTATATATTATATATTACGTTAAAATAATTGATTTTATGGGTATAGTTTAAAGGGTTAACTGCAAGTGGTACAACCTGCAACCAGGGGACAATCTGATGTAGATTTAATATTTTAGATTGCAACGATTCGATACCAGATGTTGCTGTAAATACATACTTAATATAAGTAAGGTTATTTTTCAAAAAGTATGTACTGTTGTCAAACCGAGTTTTAAAATATAAATACTTATTACTTATTACTATGAATTCATGGGATATGCCAAATATTTTTCAATTTTATTTTTATTTTACGATTTACATTGTTAATACGTCACAAGAATATAGAGACATCTATTAAATTTAATTTAATTTGAGTCTATAAAAACACCCATTTGTAACAATAGTAGGTACTACCGAAAACTATGTGAGTTTATCATTAAAAATTGTCATTTATCTCTTTGAAGGTTGAAGCATGATACTACGATGTTTTTCCAAAAAAAAAGATATAAATTCACATTCTTGAAACAATGAACACTGAAACAACACAATGAAACAAACTGAAAAAAAATCACTAGCGTTAACGAGTACCTTTCCAATCATCTTCATCAAAGAGGTTCATTAGCTCCCGGCTGCTGCAGTTCACGACTCCTGGAGTACAATTGCATTTCTGGCATATAACCTCAGATACGTACACCGCGGGAACCTCTTCAGTGATTATCGCAACGGGCTCCGTGACTGATTCTGGTTCTGGAAATAGCCAGGCAGTGTCAGAAACATTTGTGATAATTTAGCTGCTTTATCCAAGGGTAAAGGTTAAAGTATTCGTTAATTTTTACGCAACAGATCAAAAACCTTAGACTAAAGTAAGATACAATTATAATGTTTACATTTCGACCTTGATCTTGCAGTGGTGCTGGTCTGCTGTGTCGGAGAATAACAAGAGGAAACGACTTTGTGAAATATATAAAAGTCACTTTAAAATTATCATACAATTACAAAAATCGAATAAAAAATAAACACGTCATAAAAATCGCATCGTAAAAAAAATTAAACTTACATTAAAGTTTTTGTGCCTAAACATGAAATTTATAATACATATTTATTTGTTAATTAATGATTTTATTATTGCAAAAAATATATAATTAATTTAATTTAAAAAATTGTTTTTTTTTTGGGCCACTATGCGTTAATTATACACATAGTATACAGACCGAGACTCCGCCGCAACCTCGCTGCAAATGGCGGGAACTCGTGAAGAAGAACCTCGAATGGGTTTGAAACTAATCGGGCCATCATCGGGCCATATAATCATATATACAGACATATTTATGTTTGTATGATAAAAAAAACCGTGTTTCGCGTAAGAGAGCTTGCAAACATTTTTCCGAAGATTTTTTTTTTGATAAACATAAATAAACGAACTTCTTAAGTTATTATGAAATCTAACTATAGACATTTCGGAGTGTGTGCCAAGGCTCAGGGTTTTTTATGCCAGGGCTCATTTTTAATGAAAAACAAGACCATCAAGCAATCGAAGAGTATTAATGATTATGTAAAGTACTATTGATTATATCTGCATTGTTAGATTTATATTCTACGGAAGAAATACTTTTTTTCAATGATAGGTAATCTTAAAGTAAGTAAAAACGTGATACAGTGCAATAGGTTCATGTCATATTTCATGGGAAATATGACATGAGTGATGTAAAGTACTATTGGAAAGGCCTATGACCAGCATTGGACGGAAGTAGGCTGATAATGAACGATGAAAAGTGGGATTACTAGACTACTCCGCGACCCCTACGAGGAAATACAGGCGTGATGTTGTAAATTAGACACTTAGGTGCAAGGTCTTTGAATTTGTAATACATTAATGTCTAATAATCTAATAATCTAATTTTTCCACCGCTTTTTTCTTCCAACCGAACAAAATTCGAATAGTGCTCAGAGCTGATGAATAAATGATAACTACAACAATGTATGAAGTTAATTGAAAGTTTGAATGTAACTAGGAATTAGAAAAAGTAACCGAATTTGTATTAAGCTTGTGACATGTTCACATGGGCTAAGATATTTTCGAAAAATGTCCTGATAGATAGAATGTGCTTCTGCTATTTGTTCATAGCGTTGGAATGAAAGAATTTTAAGGACCTATGTAATTCCAGATTAGAACCAGTTTAGATACTGGTAGTCTGTTTACTAAGTTTTCTACTTAGTCGTAGAAGGCAAGGTAGAAGGCACTCGAGGTTTTGGGAGACCAAATAAAGAAGGTTCAGTCAAGTAAACCTCGCTTCATAAAATTGTAGAAACAGCTTACGTCTGTCGCTAAATTGTCGAGACCTTGAAACAAATACTCATGTTCGCCGTATAATTGAATATAACATATTTTTTGTATGTTGAGTGGAACAATTAAGAATTTTAAGCGTTCTCATAGTTCACTCTATAAAAAACTTAACATAACACTTGTAATCCCCGAAGGGATAGACAGAGGAGTGTAATACATTTCCATGTTTCATAAGTTACATTTACGCCCCAACAGGGAATAGGCGGTAAGCATATTGCCCTACACCGGGCACAGATCCAAACTCTGAGCCTCTGCTGACAATTTAAAGAAATTTCGAAAAGCATTTATCGCTCTCGCAACGGCTAGACCAACGAGGTAGTTAATTTAAATTTATATTATTGATATTTTACTTATATTTCTGCCAGGTAGTACTTATTATATCTATAAAGGCTATACTTCCTTGTATATTGAAAGTAAAAAAGCTCAAATAATATTTGTAGTGTTATTATTATATAAGATTTTAGAAATAATGTCACAAAAAAGTCACAGAAATCGTTAGAAAATTTAAACAAACCCGCGTAAAAATTTTGTACACTGCCTATTTGATATTTAGCTTCCATTCCGGAGACCTTGGGTCATACAGTTGCACCTCTTTTTACGTGGGGGTGTACAACACTTCTCTGCCTACCCCTTCGGGGATTATAGGCTTGATGTCACAAAAAAACTTTTAATAATTTTAACGTTTAACTTGATCACAGCATTCTTTGCAACGATAAAACAATTCTAATAGAAACAATGGCACGTGAAAAACATGATTTTATTTCTCGAAAAGGATACAAGATTACCAACTCTTGTGCGAAACCGAGAAAGATATAAATTAAAATGGCTATCTATCCTTATTCAGCTAGTGGGGTTACCCTTAGATAATATTCTATATTTTTCTTGTATTACTTCGTAAGTCGATGTATCTATTTTTACTATGGTAAAGCAAAATTTAATTTAATTATTGGACCATAAATATTGAATAGTTTGTAAAAAATTTAATAGTCTGCAGATAAAAATACCCAACCATTGAATGTACCTAACCATTTTGAACTCGTTCACGGTATGTGAATTCAGATCGTAAGTACCTATATCTTACCGTAAACAGAATAATATTACGAAAAAATATGTTATCTAAACGAACTTGTTCCAATGCATCCAAATAAAATATTTTTTTTTCTACTTGTGAATAATACGTTGATTTAAACAAAAACTTAGGTTAATTATATCAAACTAGCTTATAAATGTAATACAATGTATTTTATTTTTAGACAATTAGTAATCGGTCCGGAGAATAGATGCCGGATAAAATTTATTCAGACATGTTATCAAGTACGCTTATGTGATTATTTTACCAAATATATATGTATTTATTAATAAGATATAAATGAGTATTGGTCGATATAATTTGATAAGAACAACTTAATTTCCTCAATAACTGATTAAGGCAATTCATCATAGATAGTAGAAAAACTTAACGTATACGCAGAAAAATGTATGTAAATATGATAATATATAGTGTATCACACATATTTTCACTATCGCAGCGACAAGTTGTGGCGTCTAAGTAATTCAGCGAGAAATAGATGTGAACATCTGACCATGAATGATCCTTGTATAGTCACGTAATGGTGCGTCACATTATTAGGTATGTCAAAATAAGATTGAAATCAATTGACTGAGAGAAGAAAGCTGTAGGAAATAAACTCTCGGCACTCTGTCTAATTATCATTTTAGTAAATAAATTATGTTACAATATGTCTTTGGCAGGAGAATGCGTAATTATGAGAAATCGGCTCATATGGGTTATGTATGTGTATGGTTACCCGGTCTATTTTATTATCATACCGTTAATTTATCTTTTATTCTCCATTTCAAGAACAACATAGAGACATCATTGGTTATAACCACTGGAAAACCTTACGTATGTACGAGCTATAATTCACGTAGTTTTTATTTACGCAATT
Organism: Elbella merops; assembly: GCA_018244855.1. Lineage (NCBI taxonomy): Eukaryota > Metazoa > Arthropoda > Insecta > Lepidoptera > Hesperiidae > Elbella > Elbella merops. The sequence continues at coordinate 5,800 of DWMG01004414.1, read as the reverse complement.
AAATTTATACAAAATTTATTACGAAAATGTATTACTCATTAATTAAATTCCATGATTTCGATAAAGATCTATAAACACACGCGCCTATGAATATTTATATCAATTTCTAATAAAATATTCCAATTAAATTATTATATTTTTATAAGTTTTTTGCAACAACATTTCTTTACTCGGCTCTGTTTAATAACTTAACTAGTGATTTGATTATTTTTATTCGTTTATTATAATTTATTATCGTAATTATTTTCGTGATTTAGCTTGTTTTTCTTTTTTATTAATTTATGCCTATGTAAAAATTGATTTATTGGGTGTTTTTATTCAAAACCCTTCTAATACACGGTAGATTGTAAGTACTCGTAGTTGGCATTTTTTTAGATTCGACTGCTGGATTATATTGTGTTTCCACAAGTAGGGGTGTTCTGGAGAACTCTCCAATTTCTACCAATCCATATTATAAAACTATGGGAGCGTATGTTCCAAGCTTTCCTTAGTACGAGAACGATAATTAAACTCTCTGTAAGACAACTAATGGAGTCAAATGGTGCAATTAAGCTACTTCTTGATAAGTCTTGTTTAAGTTTAATTTGTAACAGGATCGTAGAAATAGGACTGTTAATATGCACACAATAGTCCTATTAGCATAACTATCAGTATAATTATAGTTAGTATTAGTCAACATCTGTCCTATTCGACTTTGGTCCTAGACGCTTTGCTATCTCTGACCACATTATATTAAATCTTGGTTTGTTTAAAGCTGATCGACACCAATGTCATTTATTGTTGTAACTGAGTAGAACGCTGAACGAATCACAGACGTCAGATGAGAATCTCATCTCATAAATAAGTAAGAAATCAATTAATAAATTATCAGCATTGTTCACACAATGTACCCAATTCAATACACGCATGACATAAAGTAATCAGTAAGGAGCATAACATCACTCCTGTATTTACCCAAAGTTTTAAGCAGAGGAGCTAAATACTATCATTTTTCACGTTATGTTATACGTTCAATGGAATAGGGAGGTGAGCCGCTTTCCAGTATTTATCAGTAACATTTCTTAATCAGTTAAAAGCTTCCAAATAAACGTTATCAAATCGAAATAGCGGGCCAAGAGTCCAAACTGATACTGGGTTGTCATAACCGGTAATAATAGATGCCAATGCCCTCTACTGTGATTATTATCAGTCTTATTACAGCGAATAGAACTATCATTATCAGATCGAATGAAATATAGGACTCTCCCAAATATAACTGCAAGTCATGGTTCTTTGTTTTTCGGATTTAACCGTTCCCCGCAGCCCTGCCGCCCATTGGTCTACCGTTATGAATAGGTGGCAATAGAGCTGTTTAAGCTATAAGTACAACAATTGTATTGGTTCCTATTCGTTTGCCAATAGACTTTAGTTACGTTAATCTGTAAGCGTAATGCTTTTTAAAATATAAGTGATTTACAATGCGAATGCTGTTGGAAGCAGATGTCGAGAGGGAGCAAGACTCATTTATCTTGAACAAGTAGGTCAGATACGTAAGATTTCGAAATATGTGTGTGCTTATGAAAAATGTGATCAATGTGAAAGAAGCTCATCAGGTCTATAAGGATAGTCATATTTGGTATCCGTTGGTCCCTATCAATCCCGTAAGGGACTTGGCGTGACGACGTAATAATAGTATTATACGTGGCCAATTATTATAACCAGCCTGCTTTTAATTGGTCACGGAAAATAAAAATTTCTGTGATCAAACTTAACTAACACTTAAATACAAAGTAAAACATCCCGAGGAAACCTACACATCTTATACTTTACAAATGAAAATATCGAAGGCCTGTGGAGTCTGTCAACCTGCATTTGACCAGCGTAGTAACTTATAGTATTCACCCTCTCGGTCTGAGAAGAGACCCATGTTGCAAGAGAGAAATGAAGGAAGGGCCAAAAAAGAGTTCTTACTGAACCCAAAATTATCTTACTGTTATCAAGATTGTTATCATAATTCCAATAATAACTGGGGAAAGATGGAAGATGTTGTTGAATGACGTTATGATGAAGATAACTGCCTATACTGAATAAAGATATCATGAGCGCTGACCCGAAAAGACAACCAAGTACAACAATCCAATAATAAAAAGGTTGATGAAGATGAAAATATAACTTTACGCCTGCAATCCCCGAAGAGGTAGACAGAGGAGTGTAGTACACTCCCACATTTCACCAGTTACGTTCACGTCCCATATGTAGCAAGCCCATTGCCATACAAAGGCCACAGATCCAAACTCCGAGTTACCACAAGAAATATCTACTTGAAAATCAAAGTTAAAAAAAAAACAGAACTCCCGATGCGGGAATCGGACTCAGGGTCTCTCGATCATTAGTCGCGCCTGTCGTACAGTCCTGTCATACAGACCTGTCGTACAGACCTGTCGTACCTGTACATTCATGAATTTTTCATACTAAAATTAATATTAATTGCCTCTTTGATCAAGTAGTTGCAAGCGCGACTGCCGATCGGGGGTCCTGGGTTCAAATTCCGGGTCGGGTACTATTGGATTTTTGTAATTTAAAATTTTTAGTAATGACTCGGAGTCTGGATCTGTGCCCGGTGTATAACATTAAGTTCACCGTCTATTCCATGGGACTTAAACGTAACTGGTGAAACATGGGGGTGTTCTACACTCCTCTGCCTACTCCTTCGGGCGTTACAGACGTGATGTTACGTTAAAACTAATTAATATTCGTAGCTTTAATGATTATATAATAAAGGTAATAAATAAAGCTAAATTACATTTTTCAATTAAATTTCCATTATTTGATGTTCACGAAACATCCATCTTCGAGATTTAGGGCTTATCTGTGCCCAAGAAGGAGTTATTTGGTTTGATGAAAAACTCAATCTTAACGTACCAGTGTTATCCTGTGCAAATCCAGGTGTGTGGAGACCAGCCAGCAGTATGAACACTGTGTATCCAAAAAATGTACCACGGTATGACAACATAACTCTGACTTATTTCGCTTCACACTGACCACTGAGATCAGTCAACACAACAGCACAGTCGACCATAGAGAATTTAACTGGCAGAAGGCAAGTTGTTCATTCAATTTTCATAAATTGGTGCGTGTATTCAAACTGTCAGAAAAACAAAATGGCGGCTATATAAGATAAGTCTTAAAAATTATTTGTGGATATTATATTTATTCTCTTTTATTCCCCTTGATTCAGTTAACATTTGATTGTCATGAGCCTGTCTCAGTCCGTTGCTGGACTGGATAAGCATCCCCAAATGAGAATCTAAAATCTTGTGAATTTACAATTGTAATACCTTATTAAAACGAAGAATCTGTCATAAAACCAACAACGCAAATTAAATTAATCAATAACATAGATATAATTCATCATTAAGAACATTATCATCAGCCCTTTTTATGGTTCCACAGTTGGACTCCGGTCTCAACGGGCAATATTTGATTTCATTTAAACATGACACCTCTGTATCTTAAATGTAATCACCTTTATTCTATTTTCTATCAAAAAATATCTATAGATAACAATATATAATTTGTCAAGCGATATGCAACTTTATGAGAAAAGTGTTACGGTTGCATATGTATTGAAAACAGTGAAGAAACGTGATTGATCAAAAAAATAAATCCCGTTTGAATTTTTTAAGTTAACGTATAAATATTTTGGGTTATCTGTGTACCGAACAACGTACTTTATTCTTTATCACAAGCTGCCTTATCGGAAAGTCTCGAAGATTACCTATTTATAGAAAATATGTACTTTTTATACATATGTAATAACTGTGCGTGCATGTCTGCGTATCTGCCTGCCTGCCTGCCTATCTGCCTGCTGCCTACCTGGGCATGGGCGTGGGCATGCGCGTGCGCACGTGGATTTCGGCGTGTGTGTTGAATTATAACGAAGCCAGAAGCAAACGTTTAGACAGCAGCGGCAAGCCTAAAAAATTTTTTGCTTTAAATTTATTTCAACCTCCGAAGTAACAGTACAATAGGCACAATAAGTTGTTAAGGGCATAAGGGCTATTTATTACTATAAAGCACAACGCTAGAGACTCAAATATGTGGCCACTTGGCGATCTCAAAGAGTATCGCAGCCACTGCTTAAAGAGATTGGGTAGTTCGAAACAGCGGAAGCAGTATCCTTGTAAGCGGAAGCAGAACCCGACTTAGAACACGTAAAAAATTCCTCTGTATCGTAAAAAGTGATAGGGAAGAGAAAGAGAGTGAGTATAATTACCCAAGAAACTTTTAAATCTTGGAAAACAATAAAATAAGTATTTTAGATGTTAACAATTTTAAATATCAAGAGTCAGTACTTGTAGGTCAACTTGATTTTCCTTGCGTATTACCTTACTTTGGGTACCACGTTGGGTAGAACCAACTTCGAGAGGGAGGCTTGCAGATGAATACGACTTGGCTGGGCGGCATATAGGGAACTTCGTCAAGTCTTTTCGTCACCCATACCACGATGCCTAAAGACAAAAGTCTTTAATGAGTGCGTCCTACCTGTGATGGCCTACGGAGCCGAGACGTAGACGCTGACGGTGCGACTGGTCCACCAATTTAAGGTCGCTCAGCGAGCTATGGTAAGGGCTATGCTCGGCGTCTCTCAGAAGGATCGCATTAGAGATGAGGCGATCCGACAGAGAACCAAAGTTATCGACATAGCCCAAAGGATTAGCAAGCTGAAGTAGCAGTGGGCTGGTCACATCTGTCGCAGAACCAATAGCCGCTGGAGCAGACGTGTCCTCTAGCTAGGTGGTGTGACTATATACGCAAAGTGGCTAGCAGTGGTTGGATGCGAAGAGCTGAAGATCGAGCAGATGATGATGATGATATATCTAATCAAATTTTGTTAGGCACACAAGATGGAAGTCATCATCATGATCAACCTACTCCCGTCCACTGCTGGACATGGGCCTCTCCAATAGCACGCCACTGGCCTCGATCTTCAACTCTTCACATCCTACTGCTGCCAGCCATTTTGCGTATATCGTCATACCATAATGATGGCGCAAATAAAACTTTAATATCTTCTATTTGATTTAATATAATTTGATTTAATATTAATTCTCACTTTACGTCCGTAAGTTTCAGTTCTAACACCCACATTGTATGTTGAACATAATACAGATATGTCTAAGCTGCAGTCATTATTGAATATTAAATGGTTCTGTCTGTACTAGAGCGAAAACTTTAAGATAAAATCGCCTGAACTCCTCACAGGCAACTTGAATTTACATCTCAAGGATCAGTGGGTCTGAATATACAATGCTTTCTCGCGTCTGTCTGCCAACAAAAACAAACAACATATCTAATTCCTACATACATTATACTGTAATTGTGGTTGGATGAGATAAGGGATAAACAATCATTAGACTAAGAGATTAGGGTTAGGGGAAGCTTTGATGACGTTAAACTGTTGCCAAGCTACCAAGATGATTGCACTAAAATGCAAGTCAAGTAATGTTTAAGTTTTAACGACAGAAATGACGACGTCTTGACCACACAAGAATATCGTTTCATGTGTGGTAATATCGAATTATGCAGTGATAGCCTAGTGGTTAAGAATTCAGTCCCTCACTCCGGGGGTGCCGGGTTCAAACCCGTGGCACGCCCCTCTTTACAAAAGTGCGTTTTAAATTTAAATATCACTTGCTAACGGTGAAGGAAAACATCCTGAGGAAACCTGCACACCTCAGAATTTATAAAAAAAATATTTTCTAAGGTGTGTGAAGTCTGCCAACCCGCACTTGGCCAGCGTAGCAGACTATGGCTTTAA
>DWMG01004413.1:0-10956 GCA_018244855.1 Elbella merops | reverse complement strand
GTGAGGTCGCGGTGAAACTAGTCGGGCCATCCTGGAAAACGTACGTGAGTTAAGCCGGTACATTTATAATCAAATGTATCATGTACTCGTAACTAGGAAGAAGGGAACGAAAAAATCAACGTGAAGAAAATGTTAAGACACATAAAATCTGTTTTGGGATAACAATGTTTATATCGAATTTCAATTCAAAAATGTTATATCATGAGAAGATATCTTGTAGGTATAACCTTGCTTAGTTATGTACCATATTAACCTTTGCTTAGATGTGTGTTAGTTACTGGCTTACTTAGATAAAATGACTCTTTTTGTAACGGTGAAGGAAAACATCATTACCAAACCATAATATGTCGACATACGGCCAATGTGGGACAGTATGGAATTAAGTAGTGAGCCCTGTTAGCTTAAGTGACGACTTGCATGTGAAATGATAAAAGACTTGATGATAATATTGATGATAGTTATGATGAATATATTTTTTAAATAATAAGCATTGGTTTTCTTTGCTATTGGCAAACATCATCGCCGTAATCATCAGCCTACTTCCGACCATTGCTGGACTCAGACTTCTCAAATAGCATGCCGCTGAGCTCAATTTTCCACTCTTAGCGTCCAACCGCTGATTGGTAGCGGAAGGGGGGAGGAGGGCGGTGCTGTTTACACAGCTATGTTAAAAATGTCCACAATTATAGCTATCAGAACTTTTAAAATGTTAAGAAAGGTCACATAATGGCTATTGAGAAGTCGCCACACACTCGTCTATTGTCCTTTCCTGTGCCCGACCGACCGGAAATAGCTACCTGCGCCGGCGCATCACAAATAGCACCTTGGAAGAAGGCACATTGTTACTTACAACAAAAAACCGAGGACTCTAATATTATACTTCGAGAAATGATTATTAAGTTAAAAAAATTTAATACAAAATAATACAGCATTTGCAAGTACATGCAAATAAATTTTATCTCTATCCCTTACGGTTTTAGGTTTAAATTTCAATGGCGTCTAACGTCACCTGATGGTATAGAATTTTGAAAACGGTTTACAGCAAATTAAGCCGTATTCTATAGTGCATAAGAACGTTATTGGTATGTGGTGCGGTAACAGCTGAGCGCATTACGAACTTTTTGCATTGGTAACCTTTTTGTATCGCTTGTTGTTAGCTGTATTATATTAAATTAGAAATTCCTATGGGAATACTTGTAGGATCAATTTATTTTATCATGTCTGATGTCTTCCGGATGTTTTTTCGTATACCTGTTTTGTTTTAATACGTTATTAATCAATCTAACGTAACATCACACCTGTATCTACTAGAAAGGGCCGGCAGAGATATGTAGTGCACTCCCACATTTCACCAGTTACGTTATACATCGTATCATGTAATAGAAGTTGATTCCTATTCTCATTATCAATGTAACAGATGTTTTATTATTGTTACACGGCCACGCCATGTCTCTTAAGACTTTCGACAGAGAGCACAGATGCCAAATACCATTATCGTTGCAAATCTGAAGCGCTTTTTTATGTATTTATAATTTATGTGCGAAACAAGTACAAATGTGCTAAATCGACATTAAAATATTCAAATTTTTCAGGATCAAGGCATCCGGTTTTGATGATATGTCTGCACGTGGAAACCTTGACAGTATCATTGGGTAGAAACCCAACGACAATTTATTAAATTCTTCTGCATTTCATACATATATTAATATAATTATTATCTTATAACCTATATAACATAAATAATGTATATTATATAACTACTCGTATTCTCATATTGATACTGACAAATATTTTAATATATTTTCAACCTTATGGTTGCAGCAATAACGATCAAATTAAATTAATTTGTGAAATGTATTCCAAGTAGACAAAACCTTCAAATTTAGAGGTTGGTCGATAGAAATAATACATATAATTTATATACTAATGAGACAACCGCATTCTCGAATAGTTGTACATAATGTAACTGGAATCGTAGTGATAAATTCCATCACCAATTGTGTCATAAATTATCAATAAATTCCTATTATAACTTAAATAAGAATAATAAAATAAAAGAATAGACGTTTAACAATGCTCCCTGTTTACCCCGTAAGGTACTTGGCATGACTATATAATAATAATAAGTTGATTAAAATCACACTTTATTTATCTGATAATGAATACACATGTCGAGTATAATGTACAGATGCCTACAATGATTATTATCAAAATTTACTGAAAAAAACATCTGAAGTGATTACGTTTTAAGAATAATGTATTAAATTACATTCCACTCATTATCGGTAGCATGCGGCCTCTATGTTTTTTATGATACCTAAAAGCGATACCTAAAAGAAATGTGATCATTTTAATCTCCGACGTCTTCATTGTTTAAGACTCAAACACGGGTCCTATTCGAAACAGAGAAGGGTTAACGCCATAGTTTACCGTTAAACGGTATTCAAGTGCGGGTTGGCCGTCTTCACACGAAGTTAATATAATATAACCTTATAATCAGATGTATTAAAGAAACGCTATAGGTTTTGCCCCACATGTCTTAAGGTCTATCTCATAAGGTGCTGTCCAATGACCTCCCAAGGCGAGATTCTTTATGTTTCTGTGATATAAAGATAAGAAAAAGAAAAAAGAAGGCACCAGTAAACCAATAGAAACTCGTAAACTGTTATATATGGAAACTGGTTCTGGTATAGCCAACTCGTCTGCCCATCCGTCGCTACTTGAACAAGCCTCGTCACTATCACATAATTGAATCTGGCATTTTGTGAAATGCTCTGTTAATTACATTTTTTGCGACTCCTTTTATCATTTCAATGTTGGAGTACAGGTCTCCTGTCAGGATGAGCTTAGGGGCACATGTCCCGCTGGCCAAGTTCGGGTTGACTGAATTTACACGCCTTAGTGAATTTTTGTTTTGGTAAGTGTGAAGTGTGCGGGTTTCTTCAGTCTTTAAATAAATACGATCATAGCTTGTATCGTATTTAAATAGAAAAAGCTTTAACAATAACTCCAAGTATAACACAAAAAGTCTATTTCCTGCACCGGCTAACAACATAACATATTTCTTTAATGGAAAACGAGATCGCTTGGAAAGTCTATGTCGGTCAGCTGAAGGTGAACACGTATAATTTAAGTTGTAATGCTTAAGTTTATAATGTAGACATCGTATTTTGTTAGGATTATAATGGAAATATACTAGAAACATGTGTATACCTCAATGTTTAAAGATTCATATACATTGTTTCATTCAAATACAAATTGTTCTGCAAATTACAAAGTTGATAAATTTTTAAATAATTGATTTATTACATCGTCACGCCAGGCTCTTTAACAAGGTAGGCAAGGATTGCAGAATGCCAAAAAACTCTGTCCTCACAGATAATTGGAAGTTAGTTAATGATTGTCATTAACTTTATCGTGTTGTTTTATTGTTGATATGGAATTAAATATTTATACTTAATAAATTAACTTATGTTTTGCTTATATTCATTAATTTTACTAATAATTCATACAACAGTTAATTCCTTTTAAATAATGTTGCTTATAGCCCTATTTACGCGCACATGATTATTATTTACTGCGAAATAAATAGTATAAATATATATAATATAAATATAAATCACAAATAATTAATTAAATAATACGAAAAAATTATAATGATTTGTGGACTTACCTAACTGTAGGAGACTAGGACGAAGATAGAGGATGCAGATAGGCTCGGTGATCTTAAAAATCGGGACTGAGCCTATTGCTATACACCTGAAACAAATCCAGATTCTCCTACTACTAAGAGTTTCAAATTACAAAAAACCAGAACCTCTCCCTTGAACTCGCATTTTCAACTAACAACTTCACTACCCTCGGCTCAGAAAAGGTACGTAACCCACTGGAACAACAAGGCCACCCAGATCATATAAAGCAACGTTGAAATGAGTAGAACTAACACAGACGGTTTTACAATTCTTATAAAACGTCACAAGGAAGCGGGGAATTCCGAAAATGAGATAAACACAATGCCTTTGTCACTCATGGAACATCTTAAATATTTTACAACCCAACAGCTTTTAGGGGTTTCAACAGCTAAAAGGGACCAACGAATTATCACAACTATGCCGCCAGTAGATAAAAAGGGTACATACTGACACAATATATGATATATATATATATATATATAATATATGACACATATTTTTAGGTTTTTTTAGGAATTATGTAGAAAATCTTATTCTATTAAAAAATATAAGTAAACGTAACTTCACTCTTGTAATCCCCGAAGAGGTAGGCAGAGGAATGCAGAATACTCCCACGTGTCACCGGTTACGCTATGGAATAGGTGGTGAGCCTATTGCCATGCATCGGGCACATATCCAGACTCCGAACCACTACTAGAAAATCGAAATTAGAAAATTTTGTAGTATCGAACCGGGGACCTCCCGATCGGCAGTCGCACGTGAAACCAATACGAGTAACGAGGCAGTATTCGAATAGTAATTTAAAATATTATTACAAAAACAGATAAAGTTTTGTTTTTTCCAGCGATCATTATAAAATGCAACATATCATGATGATATCTTTCGTTAACTAATGGCTAAGCAAGAAAAATGCAGCATGCCCTACCTCGCTGTTGGGATAAGTTAATTAGATCTCAATTAAGTAATAATAATGGACTTGCTATATAAATATTGCTTGAAGCTATGAACGTTTTAACCTTCCGAAGAGACTTATATGTGTTGAACTTTGAATAAAATAGACCAAGGCGTACAACCGGCGAGGTTACGTACAACATGCAGAATTCAACTTGGCACTTGCGAGGAAATACAGTTTCCTTCCAGGCGTCTTGGGCTTTATCTACCTATGCGTCCCGTCTCCGTCTTCCGTGATCATAGTGAGGTGCCTAGTTAACTTCTGTGAGTTATACCGTGCTAAAAGTTGAAGTGCACGCTATACGTAAAAGGCTTAATATGTAAATAGTATGTGTGGCAGATCAAAGGAAACGGAATGAGTTTTAAGATTATTATTATTATTATATATATGCGTTTTATATATATGCATATATTTTAAGTTAATGAAGTGTTTTTCCACAATCTATTCAAAAAAAATTATGGTTTGTCCTTTTTTATCATCTTTTGTAGTGCTCGCGTTTGTCTACAATTTTACCTGATGAAAAGCGATATATAAGCCTAGGCCTTAGCACTTTTGTCTAGAAAAGGCTTATTCATCGTTGTCTTCTCAATTTGGCTTATCTGTTTTTAATCCGCGTGTCTTTTACATCGAATATAAATAATTATTGCATTAAAAATTTGAATAATATATTCTTTAAGAATACATTGCAGACTTATTTCGAATACTAGTCAAGTGTGAATGTACGGGCCCACGTAACTGTAAGCACATCTAGTAAGAAATTACCAAGGTCAAAAATGTGAATGTATCTCAACATATCTAAAACAGAAACCGATTAATTTTCTCAGTACACCTACTTATTCTGTCTTATCATCATAGCATTGACGACTCTTTTTATGTGTGCGTGTACTTATCTTTGTGTGCATTCACGTGTTGATACGCAGTACTGTTCTACTGTTACAGTTATTATGATCTCATGTTCTTTCTCCCATGTCTATGATATTACCTATAATGTCTAAATTGTTATCGAGTAGTAATACTATTCCTTCTATTGTTTTTTATTTATTTTCCTTTTTTTTATTACGCCATGCATTTTTATGTAATATTATTGAGCAATGTGCATACTTAATTTTTTTTTTTAATTTTCTATGATAACCGCTTTTTGTTGGTTAGTGGCTTCTCGTTTTTCTTCAATTTTTCATATTTTTAAGAGATTAATCGTCTTAGTATTGTAATGACCACCAATGATTTGGGTTCATTTTTTGCTTTAGAAGAAATTAATTTTAATTTTACTTCTGCTACTTTGTTGTTCGCTAATTGATTTCTTTAAAGTTTCTTATCCTCTGCCTTAGTTTGTCTTAAATCTAATCTTCGTGTCCCTTATCAAACTGTCCGGATGAAGCAAACTATTTCATACTGGTATGAAATTGGCATACCTCAAGATGATACTTTTTCGCCCACTGTAGGGAATTATTCATTAACTATTTCATGCCAATTCTTAAGTACACGTATCATCTGTAAGCTGATGATCTCCAGGTCTATGTACAAATCAATGTTGATAATATCTAAAATGCATTTTCTAATATAACTATGCAGTAGCTGTCAAATCCTTAAAAATACCAGGCAATAATCGGGGGAGATCCGGGCCGCTGGTCAGACTTAAGCACGACTACATACTCTCAATTGTCCACAATGAGATAAGTAGTCGTGAGATTGTTGCCACGTCGCAATCACTTGATCGTCTCAAGCACTGTCTTACTTTGAAGGCAGCGAATTGTTTATCTGCACACTTGTATCGTCTTTAATATATTACGTCCATGTACTTGCTTTCCAGATCTAACGGAAGAACTTGTTAAAAAATTAGAATCATGTTGCTAAAATTAATTTAAAAAGAATTATTGTTTACGCAGATATTTTTTTCACGATCTTTTTTTGAATATTCAGTATAGGTCAGTGCTTGGCCACGACCTTGCTTGATGGCCTGGTCGTACCTTTGAACATAAGATTGGAAAGAAGTGCCCGCGAGCTATCATAAGCATTTAGCATCAGGCGGCCTACCGATACGTACACTTCTTCAGCAACACATAAGAAGTTATCGCTTACAATATTAGGAAAAGAACTGTTTGTATTGGCATCAAGCGTCGTGACGTCACAGCCCATGTAATAGTTGCATAACCCCGCGTACTGGTAAAATGTAACATGACATGAAATATTTCAATAAGTCGTATGTCACATTGCATCAGTTAGGCCGCGAACATATTGCCAGATTTGCTTTAGTAAAATATGTCAACTGGGAAAAGAATACTGATGCACCACTTTGCTTATGTCAAACAGATCAAAACAAATACAAAATTATAAAAAGAATGTAAATAGTATTAGGATGTTTCTAAACAGGGCATGAAATGTGATCACACGAGGCGCTAGTTTCCGTCAAATTAGAGAAACTGATTCAGCTTGTCTGTACGTCGCATAAATAGTATGACATACATTTGTATAACACATTTAACTATTATATAACCATGTTGGATATTACTGTCTACGAGTACGCGGCCTTACACAGCTGTTGGAGCACGTGTTACCTGATCTGAAGGATATACAGTCGATATGCAGTGTCGCAACACGCGTTCTAATGAGGGTTTCAAGGAGAGCAACGCATCAGTATACCGCCATTTTGGACTATCTAATCTGATCCACGGTATTATGATTATATGTGTACCGGCTTTACTCACGTAGGTTTTTCGTGATGGCCCGGACCATTCAATTTCGGACCTATACGAGGTCTTTCTTCATGAGCTGCCGTCAATAGCTGGGAAGTCAGGGTATAAAACTCACGAGCCCTTCAATTGACCCGCATTGATTAGAATATTGCCGGTTGAATTCAAGATGTTTTTCGGGATGGTTCAACTAACTTCGGATCTTTCTTCATGTCTTTCTTCATGAGCTCCCGTAGATCGCAGGGAAGACGCTGCGAAGGTAACTAGTCAGGCTTACCCAAAAACAGTATTAATGTACCGGAAGCATGTCAGGTCTGTAAAAAATATATATAGCATTCTGTGATCTCTGCCTATTGCGTTGAGAAGCAAGCGTGATGATATAAAACATTTTTATGTAAAAACTAGTACCGTGTATAAATTGTGTTATTATGTATGGTTTCCTATTTCTTTTTCTCCTAAACACGTTTATGTAAGCATGATGATTGATTTTATTGTTACAAGAAAATCATATATTCTGTAAGTATAGATTTTTTCTGATAGGAGTAAATGCATACAAATTAATGCATTGAAAAATAAACTCATTGTATGTACCTACATATTTTCAGTTTATTTAAACGTATGTTCATTTTGAGCGTTCAATTTCAAATTAAATTAATTTTATTTAAGACTATTTAATTTTTAGGATTAGGATGATGAAAAGTGTTATAATTTTTTTATCATTTATATTATAAACATTATGTATAAATAAAATGTTCTGTCTAAATATAATTTTATTAATAATTACAAACATTTCGTAATTTTACGTTTATTTATAAACACGGTGATTGAAGAATTTGCATAATGTAATAAGAATGTGCAATAAGCAGAAGACGCGAAAACAGGAAAAAGTCAAAATCGTGATTTTAAAGGTCATTATGTCACTGTGGTAGGATAAATAATAAAAATCCTACCTACAGAACACGGATTTAAATATACCTGATTTTTACATTTTTCCTCCATAATATCGTCTACAATATATTTTATAAGTATATCTCACCATTGTTATTATATTCTCTCTTATTATCAATACATTATTATTGACATGTTAAACACACGAATCGATCAGTAGTTAGAGTACGTATGTACTCATATATTGTTCATTGTTTTCCTCCATAATCTTGTCCGATTCCGTGCGGATGGCACCACAGTGGTTCCATGGATATCTTTTGTGTATGGCGGGTGGCACCCGAGAGGTGCCAAATTTTAAACTCTTAAAACTCAAATAAATTGGCATTTATCGAAAGTTCTCTAAAGAAAAGTGTCGTTATTTGTCACGCAGATCCTTATTAGGTTGTCGGTGTCAGGATTTAGCGTCATTTCGCACACTACAGGGATTGTAAACATTTTCTAAAATAAAATAATTATGCTGTTTTGCAAAAGAGTACATTTTGGCCCACTAGCTCAGTAAAGTTTAGTAATCATATGACTTCTATAAAAAGGTAAGGAATTTGTAACAATTATCAGACAAAATATTGTATTAAAATGTAACAGGAATTTTTGAAATCTTAGTAAAAAAGTGATGGGATGATTTGATATTTTACGTGTTTTAACAACAGGCAACAATGCCTGTTACGGTCAAAGTTAGTCATAAAACATGCTTGCGAGCTTTTCTAACGTTTGACATGAAAATATAAACAATAAATATTTTAAAACTATATACAACAAAAACGATTCTTGGACGAGCGCTATCCATTGTTGGCTATGCCAGGGCTACATCACTCGCTCAAAATGCGGTCACCTCAAAGCGTTTGGGGTCAGCCCATGTACCTAATCTGTTTGTCTAATTACTTCACAAGAAATTTAACAATTAATCTATAAATAAATATCTCTCACTCTTTGTCACGCCGCGCTCGAAACCAAAACAAAAGTAAGCGATACCGACTAATCTATGAGAAGCATAGCATTATATTGTATCAACAAACTATTGTTAATAATGTCTGAATGGGACAGGAATATCTCGAATGTTCATTTTTCAATCTACAGTAACACAAAACAATCAATTCATCAAAAAATCACAAAAATGTTTACAACACCTGACATAAATAAGACACCTTCCACTTCACTTCTCCTTCACTTCACCTTTCACGTCACTTTTATACACACAAATAGAAAAGTTAAACCGTTTACGTCCGGTTTTGGGTGGCGACTAAACATAAAAAAGTAGAAACAGGAAAAAAAACGATAAGTTACAATAATTCCTGGCGGAGGGCACCTTAATGGTGCTGTTACAAACCTAACAATTTGTTAATTAGTATTTCAACATTATTACCACATATTACAACCATGCATATTTTTCTTATTCGATTACATAAAAATTCACCGATTTGCAATAATAAATTAATGAGTACCTACACCTCGCAGTGTTTAGACGATTAGACTAAAAACTTGTATTTGGGAACCTGTGTTTCTGTAGTCGTATGGAAATTAAAGTCCCATATTTTGTTTAAACAAAATCAACTTTTTATTTAATCGAAACTTGAGGGCATCCTGACCGCCTCATAACAGTGCCACCAAAATCACTGGCGTCATGAAATATTTGTTCGCCGCCAGGCGCAAGTTTTTCCAAAAGAGCGCCGCATTGAATCGGTTAATAAGAAACTTATTGGTTGAGAAGATCCAAGTAAGCACAAGCTATAAGATTATTATCATCAACACCGAGCCTGGTCTGCAGGTCCTTGGCTATAGCTTCACCTTCCTCGGAACTTTGTTCTGGTCTCAGGACAACTTCTAACTCCAAGAAATCTCCTAAGCCCTCAACCTTATCCACATGCACACGAGTTTGGCCAACCATATACAGTTTACTGAAAAAAAGACGAAAATGTTAGATATTGGCTTAAATGGGATTTGGAGGTATCCAAAAGTGGTGTATGAGAGAAGAGAGTGATGGATGTAGAATAAGCATGTCAGGTTTGTAAGAGTAGATGTAATAATAATAATCGACGCAGTCATCATTTTGCTGATGGAATATGGGTCTCCTCTCATAGTGCGAGGGTTAAGGAGATAGTCCGCCACACCAGCCAAGTGCGCGAGAGCCGCGCGCGCCGCGTGCTCACGCGCAACGTCACCGACCGCGTGCAGGAGACCGAGGAGCGCTTCCACCACGGAGACACCACGCACGACGTACGTACTCATGCTCATTTACCGAACGTAATGACGTAACTATACCCGATATAGGAGCACTCGAAATCTGGTAATGGATCCCAGCCGGTAAACTGATGACTTGGAGTTAAAATTCACTGCATATAATGGACAACTCACTTTATATCACGAAAGAAAATTGTCTTTTGTAATCGTTTTAATACAATACGTTTTGGAGAATCTCTTTAAATAACGTATGACGTGAGTAATCGTTTGAATTCTAACTAGTACACAGACTAAGTACCAGGTATTAGAAGGGGCTTCCAACTATATAATGGTTAACATCAAGTTACATTTAATCTTTTTCTACATTTAGTAATAAGAACACATTTCTTTAGTTACTCCTGTTATATGTTCTATTATACTTTTTTTTAAAATTATGTTTAATGTTTATGAAACTGTACTACGAGAAGCTTATATAAATTCAACAAAAAAATTCCCATGC
>DWMG01004412.1:0-10956 GCA_018244855.1 Elbella merops | reverse complement strand
GAATGACCACGGGTCTAACGTAGAACCCTATTCTTTATTCGAAAAATCTTGAACGCAGATGCGAGTTACATCATACTTTCCGAATTATTCAACTGTGAGCTAAGTTCCTAATAAAGTAACAATACGAGCAAACAAATTCCATTTTAAAACAAACGCCTCATATCAGAGTGCTCTGAGTTTAAAAGTACATTCGACCATCCGTATTATACAGCTCTGTAAATACAACTACCGTATATTTTTATCAGCGATAAAAATTAAAAATAAATTGGATAGTTTAAATTTAAAAGCTGAATCGTGACGTCACATCCTCCTTTGCAAGTCTACAACTGCTCGGCATTTGACGCTCCGATAATTGTGACCGTTTGAACTGACACCAATTTGGGCCGCTTAACTAACCGCTCTGTTTTCTTACGTCATCGGACATCTGTTACAATAGCTGTAGTAAGCAATGATTTGAAAATAATGAGGGAATAACAGTTTAGAAAGGGAAATTTAAATGTTACGCACAATAACAAACGTGCACCGACGTAATCGTTATAAAAGTATAAACATGTCGTACCTGCTTTTACAACATAAACCATCACGTTTATTTACACCGCTTGAAACGAAAAGTTATGCACTTTCAAAATAAGCATAACAAAAGTGTTTACACTTATAACAAATACAACTGCATCCGAAGCATTTTACTTAACAAATAAAGAGCCAAAAACAGTTAATATTCCAAATTAAGAAAATATGAAACAGAACTATCGTCTGAAAGCAATGATAATAGTGTTGTAAACTCATTCATCAGAAACTTGAACTCAACTTTGAACTATTATGTTATATTAGGTATATAAATAGGTATATAACAATAGGATGAATTTAAATAATTATTTCACCTGTGCCTACAGTCATGTTTATAAGTATTAGGCACCCCTAAAAACGGCGATTTCTAAAAGTCGAGCTAGGTTACAATTAAGTGAACCTAAACATACTTATAACTTGTTTTTTTTTTATTGCGTAATTTAATATTTACACGACCCTCCTTTCGCAGAAATCACAGCAGACAACCTTTTTGGCATATTCGCGAGCCGTTAAAACTCTTCCTTAGAAATATTTTTCCACTCTGAAAAGAGCCGCTTTCATCGACACCTTTGACGTTATATTGTGTCGGAACATCTTCCTCTTCAACATACTCCATAAATAATTGATGGGGTTGAGATCAGTTGAAAGGGTTGGCCAATCTAACACATCAACTCTATTTATTCTCTATTCGACAATACGACGCATGGCTAGGGCGCAGCCGGAGTCAAGAAACCTGGAAATTGATTAAAATAAGATATAATGATACATGCCACGTTTAGTAACATACAAGACATATGTACTATAGTATATAGCATGTATCGAAAAGAAAAGTAGTGAATAAGACACACACACCTCAACACTGTTTTCGTCCTACCACAAAATATTTGCCCCGTCTGCCTCGGTATAGTATTAGTATTTTTTGGCGCACTCTAAGCGAGCTTTTCGATTCAAGTATTTCTGACGGAAGAGGTTTCTTTCGAGTTTTACAGACTTCAAAGCCAACTTGCAGAAGTCTTCTTCTCATAGTAACCGCACTTGTTGTTTTTCCTAATGCCTCGTTATAGACTATAGTATATAGTCACTCCAACCTGTTGGACGACGTCCTACGCTACGTTTGCCAAGTCGCGGTCTCCACTCCAGAATACGTCTGCTCCAGCGGCTATCGGTTGTGCGACAGATGTGAGCAGCCCCCTGCCACTTCAGCTTGCTAATCCCTCACACTGGCTGCCATCTGAACTTGGCTATTGCCTTGTTCATGAAAAGTCAAAATGTTTGCACTTTACACTTGAGATAGTTGGCGAGTTTAGGGTATTATCAAATCATTAAATGTTGCGTATTAAAATTAAAGCTAAAATATTGAGGGTAGCCAAACACTGTTGTAGTCGCGTAAAAAATATAGAAAAAATCAGTTGATTGCAATTTATTGTTTATTGCACTGCAAGACTGTTACAGATGCGGCATCTCTTTTGTTAAATAACATTAGAAGTAACCACAAACCATTCCCTTCAAACAATAAAACAATCAGCAATACAGATTTTCCGGTACTAAACAAAATAGTGGGGTGCCTAATACTTATGAACATAACTGTATTATAATTATAGTACGTTTAGTATCTCAAATGAGAACGTTGCCAACATTGTACATGAAAGTCCTTCTGGTGTAAATATTTATTATAATTTCGCTTTTTTACCGATCCGGTATTATATAATTAAGTAAATAACATAATTATTTAAAATAACAATTGATTAGTGATGGGTGGCATGATAATATCTACTTTTAAATAATATTCTTACTTTATGTTAATATTAGTACTCGATGGTCTTTATGAATACGTTAACATCTTTAAAAAGTAACTACTTTGATCCTTTTTTTCCGACCGCACATTGATATAACCGTGAATGCTGAGTGCGTGCGCAAGTGTGCGTGCGCGTTTCCGCGGGTGCGCACTCGTACGCTCGTGTGTGTACGCGTACGTACGAGTGTGTATACGTGTGTAGCGTGTCCGTGACCGGTGCAACGGAACACGACGCATGCGCGGTTTGGGTTTATCCAGGTAAGTTCAAAGCGGATGAACGCCATGTCCCGGCGAGGCCCGATTCCAGGATGCATTGATTTTTCTAACTCAATAGAGATGGCGGGCCACTATACTATTTTGTAACATTGAGCATAAAATATTGACACAAGAATATATTGTTTAAAATTGGGAATGATATTCTCGTGACAGAGAACGCATATTAATACTTGAATTTTTAAATTGTAATAATGTATTAAACAACTTAAAAATTATGAATGACAATAATAACATAAAGCTAATTTAATCATAACATATATTTCATTTCCTGTGCTACGCCGATTTAAAAACATTAAATAATTTGTTGATGAACGGTGATTTCATTCGTTTTCCAATTCAATGAGAGAGAGACAAAAAAACAGTTTTCATCGCATACCGGGATTGCGTGAGATGTCTGTTGCAGCTCCAATGCAATCGTCGCACTCCATTTCGCACGAGGCCTCCGTGCCCAATAAAATGCCGTAGACATGTCTACTAATAAATTGCTATAGCGAAGTCAGATAATAAAAGTCAAAGGTTGACTTAATAAAGTAAAAACGATAAAAACCGATACTAGGAGGGTGGAATCCGATGCCCGAACGACAACAGGTGTGTCCGCCCGCGCAGCGACTAAGCGAGAGCGAAGCGAGCCCGAGATCGATGGCTGTCGGACGGGCCGTCTAATGAACAAAAGTAGATACCCGTACTCTTCGACATGCCAGAGTATACGAGGAGCTTCGTGAAAGCTCTATGATTTATGGCGCGCGAGCGGTACCTGTCCCTCTGGGACGAGAGAGACAGATAACTCTTTTGCTGCCCGGGCGTGCGCGCGCAATACTCTAGCACGCAATACAACTTGTTGAGGCGACCGCTAGTGTCGATGAATATGGACGCTCGGCGGCGAAGCGACGCCTACTAGCGCGTGGACCCGCGCCTCTTTTTATCACGAATCGAGGTGATAACGATTTTGAGCAAATATGTTTTCTTGCTGAACATCGTATATAAAATCGTCAGTATATTTCGTAGCGGTTAGGTAACAACGTATACGACGTCGTTTCAAACGTACTTGAAAAATATGTGGGAGGAGTTGTAACAAGCGCATTGCGGGAAACTCCTCGAGCCTCGCATCTGTCTATGCACGAGCTAAGGCGTTTCCCCGTACAAATTGTTGCGTACGCACATAACGATTTCATTCATCACAGTCAAATTTAAAAACATAGATATTCGCATTCATCAACTATTTAACGGTTCCGTAACAGGCACATGTCAGTTGACACGAATATTAAATCATTTATACTTGTATATGAATATTCATAAATGAACCAACTAATATAAAAAAAAACTAATTTCATTCGTATTTAAGGGTTTATATTAAAGGAACGTGTGGATTGTGCTTATCAACGCTCTTAAATTCTAATATACATATTATGTATGTAATTACTATTGATTTGTTTAGAATCGTCTCATTGACGATATTAAATAATCAACGTACCACGGGGTACAAACAGCAAAATAAGTGTCTTTCTTGTATTAGAAAAATATTTTCTCACTATCGTAACCCAGTGTGAACTTTGTGTCTGTACAAATATTTATAGAAATATGTTTTTATATCGACGAGAGCGGAAAAATGTAGACTAAAAATAACGTAAATTAACAAAACATCTGAGGTTGACATCTTTGCTGGGGTGTCCAAAAATCGACATCTCAGGTGACTACAATTGCCGCTTCTTCTATTTATTAATTCGGACTTACAAAAAAATTAAATATGACTTGTTTATGGTTCTCATGAATAATTGCCGGATTTCTCAGTTCCTAGTATCAACCAATTGTTAATTCCAAACTTATATAGAAAGGATGTGAATTATATATCAGTCGCGAAATTAAATAATAGCATAAATGCCAGTATTGTATACAGTAGAGTACATGTGACAAACAGACAAACAAAAGAGTAATAGCCGGCCAGCACTCATCGAGCAAACATCGTGATGTAGCCAGTTAGTTTTGCTCGAATTCCCGTCCTGACAGAGTTTTTTATTTAAGGAATATCGTAACATTAAGGCCAGACCAGTCAGATTTAAAGAGTACGGATTCTATAAATATTGAAAAAATAAGAACACAGACAGTTTGAATGTTGTATGTGTTTTTTAAGATTTGAGTACATAAATGTCATGTAAAATTATTTTAAATATTGATCACTGATGTCGAATAGTTTATGTCCACCATTACCAGTTCTATGACGTGATTCTGGAGAAAATAGTTAACCAACAAACGTAGATGATACGTAGGTACCGATGAGTAGCATCGCTCTGTCGAGAGGCCCACCGAGGCGGGCTGGTCATCGGCACGGGGAGCGGGGTCTACGGCCGGCATCTCGCACCTATAACTGACCTAACACTAGGCGCACCTACGCCGGACCGCTGCAACAGAAGGTTACGCCGCACCTGGCGAGCGAACGACGGGCGGGTCTTTTTTATGCTAGCAGAGCTAGCTATCTGTCGATGGCAGTTTATTTTAATAATGCGCGCGCAGATGGCGCGGACGCAGGGGCACGCTCTCTCTCCCTTGCCGAGCCCTGACGCCATTGTACACCCTAAAGCGTAGCGCACAGGGTGCAGTTGGGTGCGTGCCGCGACTTGCTCGCGAGTAGTAAACAAACCGGGCGAGGGCAATGGCTGCCTGCCGCTCCCCGCGCTCGCCGCACCACGACGCCATTCAACCGGGAAGTTCACGCTTTATTTTTAGCGCTTTATGAAACTTCGACTACATAATAATAAATTTGTAATTTCAGAACTTGTCACGAACACTGCTATCTATGTTTAGATTGTTTCGAAACTAATAAACATTTGTAAAATATTTCGAGATATTAACGAGATGATTTGAATACAACCGTTAAATTTCAAACGTCCGTTTAAAAAGCGTTAGTTCTGTCTGCTGCTGTAATCTGAGGCTTGTATAACACGATATGGCATTTGATGGATACAGGAACAAGACGATTTTCATTTGAACCGGAATATGATGACACCATAAGTACCTTCAAAGAAATTTTTTTAAACGAGTTTATGTTCAAACTTCGTATGGAATATATTTAAGGGAAAATATAAAACAAAAAAACAGCGCCATTACGCGATCAAATTGGCATCGTTCTACTAACAAGAAATAAAGCGGTGGATCGGCTATTTTTAAAACCGGTTTAACGAATATTAAAGATCGGTTACATGGATATCATGGAAATATATCATTAGTTACTACGACATGGCCAGGTGGCGAATCCGGGGTCAACACCCTCCATAGTGCGAGAAATATTCAACATACGTATCTAATGGTTTGGAATGTAATGAATGTCGTAAAGCCTGCTGACGACATTGACTTTGATGACATTGCGTTTAAACCACTAGTCTCAGGGTCTATAAGCACGATACCACTTGGGAGAATCGTTGTCATCGGCAAAGTCGACTACGATGGTGGTGGTAGCGGCAGTGGTCGGGCAAGAGTCAATGACCCGAGGGCAAGGAGGGCGCGGGAGGGTGCGCGCGCACAGCGGTGCCCCGCCTTTATTTATTACGATACGCGCGGCACGCTCGGCGCCGGCATCGCTCGGCGGGGCGGAGGCCGCATTCCGGGCAACCGGCGCCGCGCCGAGGCCCGCTGCTAAAATAACGCGTCCCATGCCATCTTCCGGCTAGGTCGACGTCAGTACAGAGTCACACTTTAAAATAAGCTGGCTTAAAACTTACTCAGATTCTTTATGCCGAGCACGTGCCACCGCACCGTGCACGTAACCAACGTCCTGTGTCTCACGGGCACCTTTGTCACTGTCCATAATGAAGCGAGTTCAAAGAAGTAAAGTTCGTCGATCGCAGCTCACAAGTCTTATAGATATATGAGTCACCACATAAGTTCACATGGCGCGCGCGAAGCGGCGCAGCGGAGCGACGGAATACACGTTAACTTCCGTGGCGGTATGACGCATTAGTGAGCGCGCGGCGCTGATCTACCAAGTACGCAGCAGTCGGTAGAGCGGGCGAGGGGAGGAAGCCCCCTTCCCCCGCCTTGGCTCCGTGCTGCCCTCTACTCCGCGCCGGGCTCATCGACCGCGCTCGCCCTCGCCGCGGCACCGGGCTGCTGAGTGCTGCCATGCTACTCTCTTTCTACTACAAGTAGGCGCGCTCCTTATCCCGCCCTTCTCACACGGCATGCAAGTCCAGAGCTTTCTGCCTACATCATTTTTACTTCAAACCCTTCGAAACTTTACCAAATTCTGCAGGTATACAGCTTATGACAGAAGTTAAAGCATGAATGACATCGACACTAAATAAGTTATATGACGTTACAAGATAGGTTTAGGTATACTATTAGAAAATAGTTAAGAAGGAGAAGCAATAAGGGGTTGGGGAATTACTAATGAAACTGAAACATACCAACTGCCACGCGTAGCTGTGGCAATCACGACTGTTATATTCAACTATGAGCCACACGCTTTTTTGAACACTTATGAAGCACATTATTATATTTTGAGTTGTTATGGGTTTATTTCCTTGATATAGCCAACTAGCTAATATCCGAATAACATTATTGATTCCTTCTATACAAAAAAAAAGAGTTCGTCTAATGACACCCACGCCATCCATAATAACTTCGACAAAGCGTATATTATGATGTTAAGCGAGCAGCAATCTGTGCTTTTTGTGCAGAATCAATGAACTAGTTTTTTTATGGAGGCCGTCGCCGCTCGAGTAAACTAGCACGCCTCCAAATAAGAATTGTAGCGCGATTGTGGCCCCTCTAACGGTTATCGTTTCGAGTAGCTTGCCGGTGCACTACAATCTGTATGAAATCAAAAGTGCACAGGTGACTCTAGTTTTTTACACTGCATATTACGTACTAAATCATGTGCAAGTATGAAAACAAAAATACGACCCTCACTTGTTTAAATATATTGAGTGTTGAGACTAGAAATGGTCAATTATTCATTTTATTTCATTATACACACACATATGTATATACACATATATGGCCGAGTGTATGAATGTGTGCGTGCGCGCGTGTGTGTGTGTGTGTGTGTGTGTGTGCATATGTGTGTGTGTGTGTGTGTGTATGTATATATGTATATAATGAAATAAAATAAATAATTGCTTTGACTGCCTCGTTGGTCAAGTGGTTACAAGCGCGACTACCGATCGGAAGGTTCTGGGTTCAAATATCACGGGTCGGGTGCTATTGGATTTTTCTAATTTAGATTTTCTAGTAATGACTCGGAGTCTGGATCTGTGCCCGGTGTATGGTATTAGACTCACCACCTATTCCATAAGACTTAAACGTAACCGGTGAAACATGGGAGTGCACTACACTCCTCTGATTACAGGCGTGTTGTTACTTTTTTAAATATAAGTTCAAAAATACTTTTCTATTGATATAACCTTTACAACTGTGAATTTTTAACTGAAACATTTTAAACAAGTGCATGAAAAACTCCCACTTTTACTTAAAGGACCTGTGATTCCTTGTGATTGATAGCTGAAGACGAATTATTATTGTTTGGTTGCTTTATACCAGGATTTTTATAAGTGTTAAAGTTCGCCATTCGACGGCAGGCAAGATTCGCGGCAACATCTACGTAATGGTGACTAGTGAAGTCAGAATTAAGGTTAATATTGTCCACAATCACTAATATAATTGATTCAATTTGCAACAAGAAACAAACTCCCCTCTAAGCCGGAAAAGCATTGGTCCCTCTACGGGTGTTGTAAATGGCTATAGGCGACGGTGTGTACGAACTTACGAACGAGTGGCTCATCTGCCTATTTGCTATGCATGATACAGACAGAAGGGAAGAACAAAAAATATGTAAATGTATTATTATTATTACCTACCATATGCTCTCTCCATCACCCAGGGTTGACTGGAAGATAATGCCATTAGGCATTAAGTACGCCCTTGTATCCCTTAGCATAAGGTGTTACAAAAGAATAAATAAATAAATGATTTAAATTTTCTTAGTGAAGTAATTTAACATCACTCTTGTATTGTCCCGAAGGGGTAGGTTTAGCAGGGAAGTACTCTTTAATTCACTAGATATATACTATACGTGCCATAGACTGTCCTATTTAATGGTATATTAGGCAGGTTTTATTGTTTTCCACAGCCGACCTGTTTCTACTAAGCCTCATTATGTCGGCTTTAATGAGACCGCGATGAAATAAAAAGAGATTTTCGTTTTCCACTTACGTACGAACCTGCGTAATTGTCAAACAAATTAATGCTATTTATTTAGTGGTTTTTGCTTACCTCGTAAAGAATCTGGTGTAATGGTATAATAATAGAGAAATTATTCTGTGAATGGTTGAATTTTCATGGATTTTTATGTAAATGAAATACACGGTGATTGGAAAATGTAGAACACGTCAGATTAATACCTAAGTGCAGAAATACTTGGCACGTGCTCTATCCCCACCCTGACAGGGACCTGGCACTGTTATATATTACAAATAACTATTATCATCGTTATAAGCTCGTCATCGTCCACTGCTGGACATAGCTGGCATCCAACTACTGCCAGCCACTTTGCGTATATCGTCACTCCACCTAGCTGGAGGACGTCCTACAAAAATAACTGTAGAAAAAGGTAACGAAATTATCTCTAAATTATTGTATGTAATATTAGGTATGTTTTCTTACAAACGTAACATCAAAATATTCGAATTTCGAACAAGGACATTGGGACGTTATGTGTTACGCAAGCCTTATTTCCCATAGGACTCGAATGCGAGGCATCTGGTTGTGATATATAACACACAATCCACTGTGTTACATGCATACCATTGTCAAAATAAGATGCCTGTATTTCGCCGTAGTGAGAGTATAGTGCGATATATGAAATGCTATTTAATCCTAAAACGCACACTTTTGCTAAAGAGTTGCACCCCATTGTTTGAACCCAAGAACGTCGGTAGTTGCATCATTCTGCAATTATACTATCACCCTGGTAGGTCCATTGCGAGGTAGACAGAGAGCAGCAAGCGCATTTCTGTCCCGCAGAACCGAAGTGGATGTGTTTCTTCTTCACTTTGTTAACATATTTTCTTGCCTTGTCTAAGAGTCTTGAAATTCCCTTGTCCCGAGTCTTGAAAAATTGAAGAGTTTTGAAATTCCCGCTGTTAGTTTTTCGTTCTCATGACCCACATTCTTCACTAACACTAAGCACGGAGGTATTGTTCGGCGTAGGTTCGGTAGGTGTCACGTTCAGCGTAGGTATCACGCCGCTCGTTGCGGTTTCACGTCGGAAGACGGCAGCTGGTATGAATCGATTTGCAATTAAGCCCGCACATCCAACTGCCTTTGCTTCCCCTGGCTGCCTTTCATTAAAATTGTATTTTCATCGTTAGAACCCATAATTCAATGTTTTGTTGTCTTCGAGGGACCGTTTGTCGAAATTTCTCGAAGTTTCTTGGCGTTCCCTCACGTTGAGGATCTTTGTGGTTGGACAAAGGTGTTTTCGAACAATTTTCAATTATTAGTCGGCTATTTATATTCATAATAGCTGTATTCCTATATATATTATCATTATACGTCGTTCCTTTATTGGGTAAATAAAGAGCACTGATGTATCGAGGGTAGGTTAGGTAATGTCTAATATCTGTTACTATATACCTCAGCTTCATAATACTTGGTCTTCGGTTTGATATTTCCGAGATAAGAATTGCAGTTGAACTACTTTCCAAAGAACCTAAGTCAGCGATGCAGCTAAAAGATTTAGTAGGCTTAAGTGACAGAGAAATGATGATATCTCTTGAAAAACAAACTACGGATGGGAAAACGAATTCTGAGGTGCAGATATATCAGTCCACATCTTAACTTTGTGATAAGTAGTAGTAGATAAGTAAGGTATTAATAGCCAGATAATTCTTTTTAATCACAGAAGTCCTACTCGAGATCAAATACAAAAGTATGAGTTGTTCTGTCCACTTAATTCTCTTTTCCTTAATTTACCGTTTTTATTTTACACTGTACACAAAATCCAACAAGGAATTTACACAAGCGTACATTTTTGTGAAAAAAATTGAGCACATCCCAAGAAGGAAAACTCAGTTTCGTTATTGTTTCCAAAGGTTATACAACCACCAAAAATTCAGTTCGCAACAAGAGCGTAGAGAGTTCCAGATTGGTCAATAGTTGTTTTAGCCCCACTTGACATCATTCCACTTTGAACAAAGCGTACCGAGCGCCAACAAGCCTTAAACTTTAAACAGGAAACAAAACTACACGGTTGATCACTACTGTTGCGGTTTTCAACCTCGCCGCTATTAAATGTGTCCGATTTTAGGTGATTTATTCATTACCAA
>DWMG01004411.1:0-10957 GCA_018244855.1 Elbella merops | reverse complement strand
TTCGTTTGCCAGTGGAACTGTTTCTCGTAATTATAGATATACTTATGTAGTATAATTATATTATCATTGTTATGGTATAATGACTCGCTTGAATAATATTCAAATTGTTTTGACTTTGGTTCGGCTATGCATCTTGCTCTTCGTCTACCTGTCCATTATAAAACATTTAAATGGAAACCGCTTTCAAGATTTTTTTATCTACGACAAAATTTTAGAATGGGTCATTTGCATAAAATAAAGGATTCTAAAATGCTGTTCGAGGCTGCTAAATAATATGAATATAGGTGTAATTATAATTACAACAGATATTTAATACTTAGTTCATTTGTATAAATATCCCAGATTTAGAAATGTCAATTAGAATGTGTTTTATGGGCATTTTGCATTACCAGGTGGCTGGTTGTAATACATTATGTTAGTCTAAAACGCGATTCGATTGTCTTACTATTGTACTGCTCTGAATAATCAATATCTCCTTTCTAATATCCTTCTATTTATTGTTAAGCTATTTGATTTATAAATACGGTCTAGCGCAGCGCCGACTCCTCGTGGGCGGACTGCTGCAGAAGTAAATTTAATGAGGTTTGTATATCATACAGAGCAATAGGCAAGCCGGCGCGTGCCACAAGGTCGACCAACTGAAGGAGTAGGATCCTCAGATCTGCTTCTCTCTCGCACTCGCAGCTCTAGCCGCTCTATAAGGAGTGTCGGACGCTATTTAATGGAACTGGTTCGTTTAGCAATCTCGGATACGTCACTGCAGCGCCGTATTACCCGATACCAAGTTACCGTCGCACGTGCTCTGTAAGGCATCGCATTCGACACCCGACACCGCTATAATAATATTCAAATCGACTGCAAAAAAATTTACCATCACTTCGCCACCATATACAGTTAGTGCCACGGACATTTAAATATCCAATTTGGAGTGTCGTTAATTGAAAATCCATTCCGATCGAGATGTGAATGTATGCCGTTGCGTGCGCTTTACGCAAATTCACCATTCGACATTCCTAGCATGTTAATTGGCGAACACTGTTCTATATTAAGAGCTGTAATTTTATTGGCGAAACGCAAAAAAGACAAGTCTGAAAGTGGGCAAAAGGTACACATGTTAAGCGGGATCGCACTGGCAATAGCCGGGGGCGAGCCGTCCAGGGCTGAGGTCCACCGTCAAATAATAACAAGCATGTACCGGCTTGGTTCCACACAGCTATAAATTGTTCGCAGCCGCCGGCCACGCGGCACGCAATCTCAATGCGGAAAATATAGAGGAGCTATGTTATACCTAGAGCGGGCTGTCAGCCGGCGGCGCTCGGCTGCCATTGTTGCTCTTGCACCGCGCTCGCGTACGAGCCAGGCCTTTGTGATCATTCGATTAATACCACCGCCTGCACGTACCTCTGTAGCCTGTCCAGCCGCAGCTGCGCTCCGAATACGATTTCACCTAATCAGTTTAATCTATTGCAATCGTACACAGTGACTTAAATTTTACGAGCAAATACTTCATAACAGTATACGAACGATTTGAAATATAGCGGAACATTTCTTGATTTTAGAAATGTTAGGTTCATATAAATCGAGCCAACTTGTTCCTGACCAGTGTGGTACTCTCGTGTTCAACAGTAGACCAATGAAAGGGTTGATGCTGATGTTGGTACACATTGAAGCTTTACCAATTCACCGCGATGTGAACTGATTTTGGAGTGAGTAAGCTTTTCTTGCGACGGTGTTACGTGGCGGCGTCCGGGGCGGAGGATGAGTCAAAATTTCATTACAATACGAGCTCACTTTTTACATGACGATCGGTGGTTTTTGTGGCTGTAAAAAAGCCTGGTGGTATGTAACGACTAATGAAGCCCGGTACAGCAGAGCCGGCGGCCGCGCATTCCTCGCTTTTGTCGCCCGCGCGGCTCGCGGCGGATTAGAGCGACTTATTGGCTCCGGACACTCGCCACGGCTAATGTCACCAACTTGACTCTTCTTGCATAGGACATTTTTAGACCAACTTCCACCAGAAATAAATATAACAAGATAATCTAATACGTATTTCAGGAGAAACAGATATTGCAAGGTGTAATGTTCAGGTAGAAACATATTGATAAAGCTTGTCCGAATTCTAAGGGAAATTTAGCAGTGTTTTTGGTCATTTGTAAAACAGGCTTGTCTATGATGATTATGATTTGAATTAAGTCTCCACGATTTCGCGGCAATCGGCGATCGCTTATGAAGAAACTCGAATACGTCCCTAATAGTCTATCCAGAAAAAATATATGCGAGTTCGGCCGGTTTATACCGGTTATTACCACTAATTAATAATATAATTTGATTTGTGTTAATAAAATTCTCACAGATTCCTTGATCACTTGAGAAAATTTAGATATTTTGTATACCTATCTTAAAAACGATAATATGTTCATTCTGATATCAAATTAATTTTAATTCGAGTAGAAGTGAACAGACGTCCGGGCTTGTCGTAGATATTACTAATTACCATCCTTGAGAAGAGTCACTTCTGCGTGCCGTTGTTGCCCTCGAAGCCCAAATAAGCCCACTATGACGGAGATAGCGTTTCCGATACCTTTTCTCACCCCATACAACCAGACTGCAAGAACGCAAGCGCAATGTACTTCCGCGTATACTATTTTGACAAAGTATTAGATCGAGTTTCTGCGTTTGTGTTCACAATCATGGACTTTATCTTTAAAAATTCAAAGACACGTAATTCTTTACTACCTCTATCCATCAGCCTTTGGATATAGATCTCCCATAATAAACTCTCCTGGGGTTACTTCATGGTCCTAGTCTTTTTGAATCCAGCTTTCCTATACAATGTTTAATAACCCAATCTTGCAATGAACGACAAAAACCTGGCAACTCATCGCCGTACAGTTTTTGCTGCTCACGACTCACAGAACTACGGTGAATTATTGTCGCCTGTCGGAAGTAATGGCGATCGATTAGACAGCTTGAAATTTAATTAGCTACCAACTGAACGGCAGATTATCGTCTGGGATCTTGTTTTACACAGACAGGTTTTTAATAAGCATAAACAAATACAAATCATCACTAACGGATGTAGCCTTATTAAATAATGTTCTAACCCGATTTATATAAGTGTAGTTAATAATGTAAATGATCCAAAAGCATATTTATGCCCTAATTTGCGTTCAAGTTCGACCTATTTGCATACTAATAGTAATTTAAATGTGTTATCTATATGATGGTATCTTTGCTGACAAATAATAGTTAGTGGGTTCGATTTCCATACACGACAAATATTTATGTAATCAGCTTTGGTTCTGTGTTTAGATGTAAAAGGAAATATTCATATGTAGGTTTATTATCCTTTTACACAAAGACTCTTTTCGAACTTTTTTAAAATCATAAACCGAGTGCGGTAATATCCCAAAACATATTATAAGCAGCAAAGAGAAATTGTAATAAAAATATTTAAAAACACTAAAAAATCTTCGCATAGCGAGCTATTGTCGAAAAGAACGATGAATTTAATGAGACGTTCACAATTTGTTGGCGAGCAGCGCGACTGGCACAAGCCGAGAGACGACGCAAGCGAGATGGCAGCAGAGATAGCGCGATGATATAGCGATAGACGAAATGGTCGCAGCAAATGGACCCGTAGATCAGATAAGCTCTTTCTTATAAGCTAAACTTGTTAATGCGGGCTGTTTTTTATTTTAATGGGTTTTTGTCAACTTCTAACTGAACTGTTTCACTATTTTGGCACATTAAAAGATATTTTGTTGAAGTATTTGAACTAGTATAGTTTGTTATCTTTTACAGTTCGTTGATGTCTTTTGAATGAAGCGTAGTGTTTTGTTTATTTCTACTTTAAACCAAATATGATTATTTAAAGCTATTCTTTTTAAATCAATTTTGATTTATTGTAGTTTCTCCGTTTATTTTAGAACGGGTTTTCTTACAACAAATTTGTCTAAGATTGAGAATATTAAAGCGATTTTTTATTATTCATGTTTAACGGTAACTTAAAGCGTTCTTAATTTTGAAGTATGTTTAATAAATTTGGCCAATGTGTTACTTATTATATACTTTATTGTCATAATTATCAACCCGTTCTTCGTTCTACCGATGGGCTTGTGTATGTATGTGGGATGATACCCATAAATTTATTATTAACATTTTGTTTTCCCTTTTTATTTTCTATTTTTTACAACACTTTTGCCTGGTAATTGTATTTCTTGAAATGGCAACACGGAATCAGTCGGAAAAGTAGACAAAAGGCGTACGTTGTACTTTATGTGTTTCTCATAAATAAAAGAAGAATTTGTTAAAACCATCAAGCCTCTCACTTATACGATCCCACATATATATAATACATAGATATATACTTTGCCAGTGTGTATTTGAAACTATCACATATCTATGTGAATAAACCAAACATGAAATTATTTTGGTCAATCACTGACATGAGCATCCTTACATTCACAAGCATCATACCCAAATTATTATGCAGTAGCAATATTCATCAAAATGTCTGTGGCAGACTATGGCTTTACCCCTTTCATTATGAGAAGAGATCCGTTTTCCAACAAGCTAATATTCGCCCCGTAACATGGCCTCACTAGAAAGGCTGTCGAAATACTCGTATATAGGGCAATGAAAATGTAAGTGAGCATTTTAATATTCACATCACAAACCGCACTATTCTTTCTCACGAGTTTTGCGTATTCCGCGTGTGTCCGCGCGTGAGAACCACCAATGCGGGCTCTACGCGAACATACGAAACAATATTTATTATAATTCATCACACATTGCGTTGCGCAAAAGGATCTAAGACTTTCCGTTGCTACATTAAGTAGCGTTGTATATGCTACATGATTTTACTGTCGTAATAAAACATATATACTAAAAATTATTTTATCGAAAGATTGTGGCGGATATTAGTCCAGTATGATATAATTAGAAAGCTTTTGTAAACGTAATAAATTACTATTATTATTTCATCACGATTCACGCCTGGATTCTTACAGGGTAGGCAAAAAACACTGTCTTCCAAATATGTCTATCATTACAGTCCTAAAGTGTTTCTTTTGCGTTGATAGTAATATAAAAACAATAGCAATGTAATTTCATTACGTCACAAAATGAAATATCATATCATAAGAATATAGTAGTTTTTTTATTGGTGTACAATTGGTGGATATTTTGTATTTTATCCCAAAAGTACTTCTATGACACATTTGGTTCATTCTGCATAAAATATTACATTTAATACATTGTGCATATAATATGTATATAATACACATGTATTTAAGTCGTGGCTTACGAGGATGTTGCTTCACTTACTTACTCGTAATGTAATTCTTTGAAGGAAACATTTCATGTAACGAGAGAAACTTGTTATTAGCTCTTATCAATATCGTAAGACTTCATATTTCGAATGGCACCAGTTTCTGAAATGAACGGATCTTAACGACGCGCACCGACCGCCTGGCTCATTGAAAGTTGTTTTATGCAAGGTGAACTTTATATTAGACATGTAAAAATATAACTTCTAGATTATAACACACTTTATAGAGTGCCTGGAATATACAGAGTGCCTGGAGTATACAGTCTCTGGTGTATATAGAGTGCCTGGAGTATATAGAGTGCGTAGAGTTAATAGAGTGTTTAGAGTTTGTAGAGTTTATAGAGTCTCTAAAGTATGTAGAGTATACAGAGTATGTCTTGTATATATAGTTGTAGAGATAATATTGACATATTACACGCGTACATGTTTGATAGTAACGCATCTGCAGTAACTAAACAAACATTTCATATATCCAGAGGTGTCATAGCTCTGACAATAATGACATGTTGATATAGTGTGCGATTGTGAGCAAGTGGGCAGATAGGACGTGTGAACTGCCCTTATCTGATACAACGCATCCCGAGATAGAGAGATGTTCTATTTGTGACGGCGTTTCGACGACGTGAGATTTTATCAATGTGTCATATTTTTTGGCTTTTCGTAAAACAGGTTAATAAAAGCAGCTTTTAATATATAAATAAAAACAGGTTTTGTAGAGAAAAATATTATCGAGGCAACGTGAACTTCAAATAATTAGATAATTTGATATAAACTTATTGGAAATAAGTTATCAGAGATTTACGGCCCGGGGATAAAAATTATTGAAATATCGGCAACCATTCCCACGGCTGGGCCGGCGCGGCAGCACGTGATCGCATGTCGGTACGTCCTATCAGAGTGATGCCCTCTTATCAATCCTTTTTCCCATGCCAATCACACATTCTTCTACTTATTTGCAAGCCTAGCAGAAATATTTATGTCGAACTCATAACGTATTTTTATAATGTTTTTATAAGGTACAATATAAGTATTTGCATAAACGTATTAATATAATATGTACGTACTTATAAAGTTTTTACAAGTTACTTTATATGTTCCACGATGGAATAGGTGGCGAGCCTATTGCCATACATCTAGAATTTCAAGTTAAAAAATCCAACAGTGGATACTCAACTGGGGAAAAGAACCCGAGACTTTTTACTTATCAGTCGCGTTTGCAACCACTCAACCAACGAAGCAGTCATGGTATAATTACCTACATGTAAACGTAGATATTTATATATTTCATGTTAATAAATTAACATTTTCTCTACAGTGACAAGACGCATTTAGTATAAAATTTCTCCTAAAAACAACATACTAACGAAAGTACTTAAGTGCATATTTAAGTATGTAATTTACGGTAATCATAAATGCGGTAGCCGCGTCATATATTTTTATATGAACCGTTGAATTCTCGTGAAGGACTAGGTAATCATCAAAGTATGTGTGTGCCATGTCGTCGCTGCCCACCCTAATTACGTGCCTGTAAAATTGCCGGGAGCGCTGTACCAGTCACCTTTGTGTTGACTTTTATTTTTACAAAATTTTTCCTTTTATACGAGACTGACTGTTTATTAAAATACATTAAAGGCACTAAATGGTTTGTTAAAAATGCAAAACATGTAAGGTCGTCACAGACGGAGATACAATGTATTATATTGTGGCAAGGTATATTACGATATATTACAATATATTTTCTATACTCTATATTTATATTATATTTTCTATATTCTACACTCGAGGGACCGCATATGTAGCCATAACATAATATATCTCTTTCTAACGTTGTCACAATGTGAAAAGATATAGCGAGACATATATCGGTATAGCACGACTTTATTGAGCAGATAATGACCCCAAATATATATTAGTATTTTCTCATTCTCTGGTCTGGTAGTTTGCTGTAATATATGCACAGTTTATATATACTCGTATATATAATAGCATGGTCTGCGGCGACCTTTAATGTTTGCCAATCACAAAGAATCACTTTGTAATACAATCAGGTAGCTGTTTTAGTCAAGTCCGGGTAACGCGACTCACTATGGAAATTCCACAGTGAAAAGCTGACTGTTAATAGTAGAATTTTAATTTCAATACTTGTTAATGTAGAGATTTTGGATTGGATTGGAATTTTATTGGGTTTTATCACAACTTGGATGGGAATTTAAAACATCGATTACATAGTTGGTAGATGAAATAAATGTATATACAGCAAATGTAATAGACAAATACAGCGTTCTAATTTGTACTTGACTTCTTATCTAGTGAGGAGACCAGCGGTCAGTAATGGATCAATAAAAGTGTTAAATATGATGATAAATAAACCTAAACAATATTTTTTCTTCAATGAATAACATGTGTCTCTGTCAGCGTTCTACAATTATTGTAGCTGTTTCTTCCATATATTTTAGTAAGTCTGGCCCCAACAAATATTTACACTTGCCGTTCTTTTCACAGTACAATATTTATACTATCCGTCCTAAATACAGTACAATATGTGCACAATGTGTGATTGAATACTGTTTATTGAATATTGTTTTTAGCCTTTTCATCAACGAGAACAGATAGCCTGGAAGTTGAACTAACTTTGCTTCTCGCCCTTTAGAGAGAATGGCAGGCAGCTCCGGTCTTTATTGCTAAGTAACATTCTTGGTCATTGCAAATTAATTTACCTTAATAATACTTTTTGAATAATGTGTTACAAATATAGACTCATCGGTTTTCCCACATGGTCTAGGTCAGCCCACACGGTCCCAAGGCTCATTCCCAAGGATTATTTACACTAGCCGTCAGTGCTGGCTACATGTGCTGCAAGGCGCCGCCCGTCGCCGCGCATGTGCGCTCGCCCGACTCGCCCATTCAGCCGCCTTGTTTATTACGAAAACATTATTTTTTGTCGTGACTAATGCCCAAAACTTTCAAGTGCGTATTGTGTTTCAACTGACGCTTTTATGTTTGCACTGTGACTAATTAATTAATTTTTTTTTTGGCTTAGCATTTTATATAGCAAAACGGAAGCTTAAAGGTTGTAATTTCTGATCTCAGTAGCTAATCAGGGCTCTTATCATCTACCTCGCCAGGTTTGTAAGTCGTAATTTATTAAAGTTATTCTCATTCTTTATTATCAGTATGCCATCCTATTAGGTTCTTTACGTGGTAGGCGGAGAGTACTCTCTGTACACAGGGACAAATATTTCAATCCTCACAGACCTGACGTACTCCATCAACATAAGTGCACACTATACACCACGTGTACACCATAATACTGAAGTGTTGATGAACAAGTGTTAGCAATTAATAGATTCCTTATTCATGAAGTAGGAGAATGGTTGCGCACGGTCGCGCGCAGGTGTCCGAGCACCGCGCGTCGCTCAGCTGTGCATTGTCGTTACACGTCAGGATCCGAGCCACCAATTAAGGAATGTCTAATGAGCGGGCTTAGTCACGAGCTGCGGTATGAGTCGCAGTAGCTTCTACACAAGTAGAGGTATACGGAAAATTTTGATACGAATATTTTTTACAGTAGAATTAGTGTGTTGTGAATACTGGTAGTTAGAAGATTTTTATAGAAGAAGTAAAGAGAAAAAGTTATAAATGAAGAGAGAAAGAAGATTTGTGTATAAGTGATTGTTAAAGCTGATGAGGGAATTAGAAGAGATCAGAACCGACGTGCGTGGTGCGTGTATGAAGGAGTGATGAATGTAGAAGAAGCTAACTCTGTCTACTGTGTAGAAGACTTGGCGTTATGATCAAAATAAATAATAGTATAAACTCTAGTTTTAGAAGTTCCAAATTGCCTATTTGCGTAAGTCGTCTAAGGCGATAGTCGTGTGCTACACGTATGAACATGTTGTTGTAGTGTTAAATTACTAGAATTACTCATGCGAAGAAGATGAGAACGCGTGTTTATCAATTAAGTCAGATGGCTGCTCCACACGGGATCTGATTTTAAGAGATGATTTCATGCGTCAACTGGCAGAGGTCTATGATGAAGTGGCATTAGATAAAAATATCTTTGTCCAGTTTAATTATTTCCATGGACATCACTTGAGCTGGTGGTCAGGGAATCATAAAGATAGCACATCCTTAACCCTTTCATCGTTCCATTCTTGGAAACTTGTTTCCTCCCTTAATGAGGTGATAATAATCCTAATTTTTGGAATATATCAAGTTAAATGTTAGGAACTAATTGAAACGGCACGTACGAAAATATGACATAAAAAAAATAATCTATGGCATTTTATATACGATAGGATAGTTAGTTGTTCGTACACCGCGACGGATCATTCGCCGCATGGGAGCGAGGTTACGGGCCCCGAGGTTTCCCTCCTTACCCGGGCAGTCTCAGGGGGTCTACTGCCCCCGGTGATCTCACCCCGTCGTTAGACGGTGTTATTGTATTTGGTCGTCACTCGTCGACCATGCACTAGGCTTTATCTTACCCCTCGAG
The DNA here is from genome assembly GCA_018244855.1 of Elbella merops. Classification (NCBI taxonomy): domain Eukaryota; kingdom Metazoa; phylum Arthropoda; class Insecta; order Lepidoptera; family Hesperiidae; genus Elbella; species Elbella merops. The sequence continues at coordinate 1,130 of DWMG01004411.1, read as the reverse complement.
CTCCCGCAGGAGCAGGCGCCCATCAGGGGAACGAGCGTGCAAGGGCGCGAAGCCCCTGAGGTGGGCATGAGGCCCGTTCTCGATTTCGTCGTATATACGCCTTGCCAACCGGACCACATACTCATCCAGAGGCTCTACTTTTAAGTCGCGCTCCAGAACATCGTTCCTAACGTAGCGGCCCGCCCCAACAATTGCTCAAAGGGCCAGACTCCTCTGCGCTCGGAGACGGCGGCGCTGAGACTCAGATACCAACGTGTACCATGCCGGTGTATGGCATTTTAACGCAAGGCTTTTTAGAGGTACCCGTGGAGGTATAGCCTTGATGATAAATGGTTGTGGCATAGATCCATAGAGCTAGTAGGTAGGAGTAGGTGGAGAATATCGAGATGATATGTGAAGTGCAGATGGATGACGCGGCACGAGGGGCGCCCACGCGCGGCGACGAGTGCGCGCCATTATACAATCAGGACGAGTCGCCGGCGGCCCGCGCAGGGATGTCACAGATTAGCCGGCGATCATAGTGTTATCTATCAATAATAATACGCCGAGTTCCTATGGGATGTACTTCTGCTGTTTATCTTATATGAAACTATGAGTTGACTGTTTCGTACGTCGAATGATTGCAAACGTGACTTTTGATTAAAAGCTACTAGTATCACGTTCTGGGTCGGAAGTTATCGGTTTCTTTTTTAGTATTTCTAATAGTAGCTCGAGCTCTGGATCTGTGCCCGGTGTATGGCAATAGAATCACCATCTATGGGATTTAAACGTAACTGGTGAATCGTGAACTCCTCTGCTTACTCCTTCAAGGATTACGGGCGTGATGTTACGTCTTACGTTAAAATAAACGCAAAGATCTAGTATGGTTAGTCTAGTCTTAGATCGACTAGGTATTAAATTGCACACTGTGCTCTCTGCCTACCCACTAAAAGATCTCGTGTAATGGTAAAATAATAATTAATACATAAAATGCCTGCCATTGACTGCCTCGTTGGTCGTGTTGGTTGCAAGTGCGACTGCCGATCAGAAGGTCCCGGGTTCGACCCCCCGGGTCGAACACTACAAAATTTTCTAATTTAGATTTTCTAGTAGTGGTTCGGAGTCTAGATATGTGCCCGATGCATGGCAAT
>DWMG01004410.1:0-10958 GCA_018244855.1 Elbella merops | reverse complement strand
CGGAGAGACCTCCTGCTGTCGGGACCACGTTCACAGATTCCTCCCTATACGTTATCACATTGATAAAATTCAAAAATATTTATAATACATCGTACAAATATAGTAAAATTACGAATTCTATGTATACAGCCTTGTGTTAAGTAGAAGCGGTACATTTACAATATCTTACACTGAAATTAACGATACGGGACGAGAAAGAGGCACTTCCAAGAACATATTAAGAGAATTAATAGTTAAATTATAATTACACCCGTGAACTGTACAGACAATAATGTATTTTTTACATCTCGCAAGTGGACAAACAAAACAGGATATACATACAGAATACGATTCTCAAACGATTTTTACATCAAAAGTACAATTTGCGTTTCAAAAAATGATTGCACATCACATCAGACGTAATTCAAATACTTAACATTTAAGTTTGTTTCTTTGGAAATTATGAATATATTAAAATTTTACATGATTTAAGCACGCGCCCTCCGAAACACTGTCCAATCGACAAGATTATCACAGCACTCGCGCCCAGACAAGTATTCATTACACAAACGTCTCATCGGTACAAAAACGTATAGCGCACTACGCGGGTATAGGTCAATTATTGCACTAACATTATGCTACATTCCAACCACACACTAGACATTATTATAAACAGTTTATTTTTAAATACACTTTATCTGCAATTTTGTACTTTATTTAGCATCAATATCGGGTACTGTGCTCTCTCGACACGAGAAACGATCTTTTAAATACATATGATACAAAAATAACAAAGCTCACAACATCACTCGTGTAACTGGTGGAGTACGTTGGCGTCCCACCGCCGTGGAGAGCGGCATAAGGCAACTGAAGTGGTGTTAATAGTTAATATTTATGCTATGTACATATACTATCTTATAAGCATACCTTATTACTTTGTACTATGCCTTAATTACTACATCTATTATACACTCCAGCTTGTTTTTGGTCAGGGTTTAGCGTCCTCGATGATACCGAACGTCATCGTAGCGGCGGAGCCTTAGGAACGAACAGATATCCCAAAACGCAAAGTTTCATTTGGAACGCCGAGTGAGTATCGTACAAATCGGGTTCGTCCCGGCACACCGTCCAACACTACAACCGATCACTGGGCACGGCCACACCGGGTGGGCAGGCGAGATTTGGGCCGAGGCTACCGGCGCATGGTGGAGTTGAGGGTCTGCATGGCGAGTGAGGGGGGCGGGTTGATATAGGCGGGCGCGTACGCGTACACGTTGGGCTGCTGCGCGCGCGGATCGTTGCTGGAGTACTGCACGGGCGGCTGCACGTTCATCATCTGCACCGGCAGGTTGTTGAACTGCTGCTGGTGTGGCACCCGGTAGCCGTTAAGGCTATATTGGCTGATGATGTGCGAGTTCAGGTTCGGCGACATCCGCGACCCGGGACCCATCTGGACGTGCTGCATCGGGCTCAGGTTGCCTACAACATTTTAAATTGAACATCGATTACAATGTAAATATTTACAGATTTACAATAAAATAGGAGTTATGAACAATCACTACCCAATTTCATTCAGTTAAATAAAATTATTAGTCTTCTTATTCTGAATATGAATACAAAGGGCAGGGATTCTGATTTAAGAAATAATAACATTGATGATGATGGTCATTATGGTATTTCTGTTACAAAAACCATTGAAAATCATTTCGATATTATTAATATTATGTGGTCATAATTTCAAATGTAGTATTTTTCTAATAAGACAGTGGGATCGATCAATCCCAAACCCACAGGCCTAGCGTGTGGATTTTGAATATAAAGCCTATTAAGCATAAGTACATTAATTAGAAGGAACCCCATGACCGGCGGTGGATCGAGACAAGCTGATGTGAAGGGCAATGGGAGGCGGCAAGACGGAAGGTATACTGACTGGTGGCGTTGCGCGCGTTGCGCGGCGACTCGAGCTGGTTGTGCGCCGGCGCGTAGTACTTGGCGGCGGCCGCGTGGTAGTGGCCGGCCGGCGGCGTGCCCGACTGCTGCCCGTACTGACAACCAACATATCGGAATCAATAAGTCTTGCAAATCTCAAATACATTTCAGTACACGCGGCCCGCTTTATTACTAGGCCATAGTACCGAATATAAATAGAATAAATAATAAATAGAATTGAGATTTTTAATACATTTCTGTAAACACTGACTATGTAAAGTTGCAGACCATTACAATCTAATTTATGGGTCAAAAGCAATATCGGCAGCACTGTTTTGGCATTACACTCGCCAGAGTGTTTTACTACTTCCTGCACTGCTTAAGTTTCATTATTTTATTGATTACAATACACCTGTACATTAATATCAACATCTTTGTGACATCAATGATTTAAATTTATGTATACATTAAATATTTCGCCAATACGATAAGATTACATTACCTGCGGCGCCGGCGGAGTGTGCGGCGGATGCTGCGGCGCCTCCGCCATCTGCTGCAGCTTGGCCAGCGAGCAGGACTGCGCCCAGCCCGCGTGGTACTGCTGCTGCTGCTGGATCGGACACTCCACTTCGCCTTCGGGGGATCGTGAAAAAATATAATTAAACGGATGTTTATGAATATTCTACATTCAATGTTGGCCGTTCCAACATTTTCCATCTAAATTTCTTTGCTGTGAGAGTGCTGATTTTTCTTACAGTTAAATGTTAGACGTGCTCAATCGTCAAAAAAGATCGTCTATCATACCTAAGGTTTTGGGTTCAATTTCTGCTAAATTAGATAAATGTTCAAGTTCTATATGATAAATACACTTAAAACTTGTCGTCGTGCTTTTTGTTGTGTATGTCATTTATTTGATAAAGTGAGGCCTAAAGTAAATTTTTCATCTGATGAAAAATTGAACAATGTTGTATTTCGGAAATGAACCGCAATATTTTTCCGCTAAAACTGTCCGTACAAATCAAATTTGAGAGCAAAATCCATTGAAGCCGATTCGAGAACTATTAAAAATGCTAAGTTCAATTTCATGGTTTACATCAAACGAGAGGTAAATTTTAAAACCGTTAGCTTTTCATAAATAGACGTGAAGAATATTTTTATAACTCTTGCAATGTTATTTATTTTATAGACGTGCGGTTAAAATTATTAGCCGTTTGCCTCAAAGTTGATCGTGCAATACTGGCAGCAATGTTGATTTCTGACCTTGACCTTGCAAATGGAGATGTTAACCGAGAACACATACTTCCATCATGTTATAATCGGTGTACTGTGGAGTGTGTTTACCTCCTTCGTCCTCCGAGTCGCTCATAAATGTGTCCTGCATTAGTTCGGGCGCTGCCACTCTGTACTTCCCTTCCAAGCCACCTGCAACAATGGGAAACAGCTATTAGATTTGTACTAACAAAAATATTCAAACAGTGTGTCAGCAGTTAGTAGAAGAACCACAAGGTTATCATGTTTAAAGTATTTACCGATGCACCTATACTAATGCACAAGTGGTGAGCTAACGATAACTTTTATTCAAACAAGTGTACAGCTGGCTTTTCAATCGTGTTATTTGTAAAACACGAATTTACAATAATTTATTGGTTATTTCTTAAATCACTACATGTCCTTGCTGAAAAAAAGTAAATATTTTGGAGTTGTTTCAATATATTATTAATTTAAAAATTAATAATAGAACTACAAAATATTTTTTTAAGAATCAATCCTATGTCAACCAAACATATACAAACAATAAAATACAAAAACTAAAAGGATCCCGGTGCCGCATAGAAAGCGCCCGCGACCAGGACGTGATCCGAGGAAGTCCATAATTGCTCGATGGTACGGATTCGGCGCTGGCAGTGCGCTCAAGCATGCATAATAAGCTCCGGCAGTGTAACGACAACACGCTTCCAGGGCTGGCAACTGCCAACTTTAGCAGAACACAAAATAACTCGTATTGTAACATACCACTACTTTATATTGCTGAAGTTCTCAATGAAAACTGATTACTGCAATAGATGGATATTTTTTATTGAAACCGATAGTTAGCTAAAACCTCCGTTACCTAAAAGGTTTTAAATTGTCCGAGTGTAGTTATATATGCAACATCTGAGAACAGATTTGGAATGTGTATACTTCAGGACAGTCTATGGTAAAACATAGAAAGAAGATAAAATGATAGAATATCTTCTCGAACACTTAAAATTCGTTTAAAATTTTATGACCAAAACTGCCAGCCCTAGACATAGGACAGAAAACGACGATAGCATCATGTCCAACATTTTAATTTTCATCGACGTGTTATTCGAACTGTTCAAGATTCAGTAGGTAAAACATATTTATTATCAAAAAACAAAATATTTTTTTTACATCTTGTGACATCTTCCTGGCGATCTAATCCCAATGCAGACTTGGAAAGAGCCTGTGATATTTTGACCTAACGGTTGATAAACTATATCCGAGTTATACACGGGATTAAATACCATGCTACAGGACAACAAAACGGTTTGAGAATGTCTGCTGTACGTCTCGCAGCCGGTCTCTTGCTATAATGAAATAGGTGACGGGGACAAATATTTTTGTTCATGATTCTGTACCTGTCATCATTGCAAGGGGTATTAGAACCAACGCCGTACACTTTTAAAACGCAGTATATTCCTGATAGCAGCGAACATGCAAAGACGAATATAGTTGTATTACCTTGATGTTTTATTATTCTTATATTGTTACGACAGGTTCCTTTGAGGTACACAGAGGTCACCGAGAGCCAAATATCTTTACTGAACTAAGTGATTGAACTAAGTGTTTAAAAATATATATTGACGTAATAAATTGTCTTTTAATTTCGGATTCAAAGCATTTACTACAGGATAACAATAGTTTTATAAATACTTCTCTACATATGTCTCAGTAACAACAAAACTTAAAAGTAAGACATAAAACGTCGTTCACATGTAAGAAGTTTAAACAATATTTAGGAGTACATGAGACCAATAGTACGCGTACAATTGCAAATAGATTTCCCATGAAACTTGGTTGGTTTTTTCACAAACGCTAATAAAATAGTACCTAATTATTCGCAACAGAACTCAGTTTCGTTTTTTACGATTTCTATTCCGTACCCACGCTATTGTTATATAACGGATAGGCAGTGATGTCAGCGCGTGGGAGTGACTGTCCGAAGTGTCCAATTGACTCAGAAATGTTACCTGACTTCTGACCGAGCAAATTGGCATCGCGTGTCTGGAGAACACTTGCCACCGTGGAGACCATAGCGTTGTAACGTTTCTCATTAACATCGACGTCTTTTGTATTCAATGTAGCCGAGAATATTAACAGTAAAGTAGAGTAGAGATAGTGTAGTAGAGAGTATAGAACATAACTGATATAACGTAGGAGTGCACTACACTGCTCTCCTTCGGGAAAATACAGGTATGATGGTATGTAGAGACTATAGTAATACTTTATTATAGCTATATTCACTAAGTAATATTCGAATGACGTACTTACTTATGTACATTTCGATATATAAGATGTTAAAAAGGAAAATCATGGTACAGTGGGAACCTATCCAAATTGGCATTTGCGTCAACATCGTGGCAAATACAATGTACTGCGAATTACTTGTATATATTATACAGATGTATGTAACATATATTGTATAAATAACAAACACATCAAGCCACAAATATATCATTAGTACTATCAAAACAAAATTACACCGTAATATAAAATTTCAGTAAACAGGCGCAGAGAGAGCTCTCTTTCAAATCCGTTAAAGCATTGCAAATGTCCGTAGGCGACGGTGATCCGCGATGGCCCGTCTGCCTCTTTGCAAGGGTAAATATCAAAAATAAGTACCCTTCAAACACAATGTAATTATGCAAAGTTATACAACATTTTCAGAGCATATCTTAAATTGGAAAACTACGGCATAAAATTAGCCCTATTTTTTAGATCGCTGTAACGGTTCTAATGTACGTACGTAGACAGGGGCGTAGACCAATCATACTACTAAACAGTACTCTATATTTAGAAAGTATACACAATTGAACAGTGTATAAATTAATTACGATAGTAACATTGTTGTTATATTTCTATTATACTGAAAATAGTAGTCAATTGAAAAAAAAATGATAACTTGGAGGGTATATATGTACATATGTATACCGGAGTTCATACGTTCGGAATTTTTGAGCGTTGAAGAGTTGTCATGTCAATACACTCTCACCCCATGAGACGTATAATATATAGTAAAAAATGAGAGTATCACACTTCTCTGCTTACTCTTTCGGGAAAATACAGTCGTGATGTAATATTTAAAAACGAGTACCCATAAAAATATACATATATAAACAGCGGTGACGTACACATTAAAACAAAAGCAAGCACTTATATACGAAGCCGATGTTAAGAAAAAAATATCATAAGCTGGATAATTACAGATACAATAGACGACTGTATATACATGCGTTGTGTAACAAAAAAACATCAATTATACGCTCGGAAGCGCACGTACGTTCACGAAGGATGCTCTTATTTCATCTTACATACGTTTTACGACGCAATTATACCGGAGTGCTTAGCGTGATCGGCTCAATGAATCACACGCCGCAAATAGAATCGCTTTTAAAATACTATCATCCGATCAAAAACACGGAAATGATAAATATAAGCGCGATATACTCGGCTAGTTGAAAATGTTAATATAAGTATTGAATATGTATATGTAAATAGATTCACGCGTGTCGTCCCGTTAGTTGTAGACATACGTAGTCTTAATACGTCTTAAATGTTTTTTATTTTTATTGTGTTTACATTTGTGTAATTTAAAACTGAATTAGATTCTAAGTTCGGGGTTAGATATTTTTATAAGTCACAATTTAGGCATAAGTCCATAAAGGAATAGAATGTCTTTAATTTATCAAATAATATAATTAATTTGACATACAAGTATTAATAACATCGCAAAGTGCAGAATATTGAAAGACATTCAACCAAACAATGCACGATACGGTCGCTGTGTATTGCAGTTCATGTGACATACTTCTTGCGCTTTCATTACACTAATGAAACTTAATGAAAGCCGCCGGTTCCGGTTATCATTGATCCCTTAATTGAAAAGGTCACACACTGCCCTAAAGGCCTCGCTATAACTGTTATTGTCTGTGTCGAAATCAATACCTGGGATGGGCCGGGAAGTAACGATAAGTTAACGCTGTGACAACCGAAGGTTAACATAATATAAATATGGCATATATTAACATTGTTTGCGAAGAAAAATATGATGTCACCGCATTTGGTATATGCAAACATATTGTATCTGTTAAAGATGATGTAGCAAAATAATAAAAGTCTTCTTGTACTATGATACTGGTAACACCATCTCTTGAACGTTCAGTGTATGATTGTCTATGCATACCCTTTTTTCTTTGAATATAAACAGTCTGTTTGCGACATTCACTTGTTTCATTATAGTATCATACCTGTAGTACCTGTGATATAGTTAAGAAAATAAATAAACGCGATGGAAACCCGGAAACATACCTTGTATCTACTGTGCATTTTTAAAACTATATCATTAATTCGCAAAAATAATCATCTCTATAATAAAATGTTATCATTATTTTGCTAACCTCATTTTTCAGTTATTGCCAAGCCAGTGCATGTGTAATTTCGTCCTAAACATCATACGATATATCAAATGACTTTTAATTACCACCATAATGTTGATGGTAAACATCGCTTGGAAACCTGCAAGTTTTAAAGTTCCCCATACATTTTCCAACTCACACTTGGCCGACGTGGTCTAACAGTGGAAAAACTGGGTTAACGGTGGCACATAATAGGTGAGTGACATAAGAATCGAAAATTTTCAAATCCTACTTTGTGTACAGTAGTTTTGGGTCACGTTAGAATCATAGCTATTTTTGCTCCAACACAAAGAATGGGTAACGTACAGTTGTTACGAATTACCACTTTGTATATTATACACACATGGTTAAATGTTAATAAAAATACAGCTTCCCAAATGTCTTCTAATTAAAAAGTAAATTTATAATGCAATGATCAACGTTTCGTACAAATTATCTGTTATCGTCACAATTAATATTCTTATTGAAAAATTAGTTCTCGATACCTGTCCATATTCCTTGAAACAATTCATCAATTCGAAACAAATTTTGCTAAAATAATCCAAAAACAAACGAACGCGGTAATAAACGTTCAATATAAAAAGTAATTTTCCTTTTATAAAATATTCTTTTATGACAAACACAGGTTTAAATAGCTTGTGTAGGGTTTAATAAATATGTGAGAATTATAGAGAAATAATTCTATAAATAACTCTGATGAAGTCTTAAAACTTATCGCAAAGCCACCCACGGACCGATATCAAACTCATAAAGGTGAGTGAGTGGGCACGAGGGTGGGTTGATAACAGACTCTAAAAGCTGACGCTGAAGGATAAATAGATCATACCTTTATAGCGCTGACGACATTCAGCCTGTGTGAAATTCTTGTTCAGAGAATTGTTTTTGTTTTTTTTTTTACGTTTATTGTATGATAGACTAGCGTGTAGCTGCAATCCCGCTTGATGGAAAGCGTAGATGAGTCTTAAAATGAATCACGGATACTTAGGAAGAGCCTATTAGAGCCTAAGAGTCTGCCTTATTTTCAAGCTAGCAATGTCCCATTCTTTGGCAGTCTGGATAAGAAACATGGAACCACACACTTTTGTTCTGCCAATTGGGATATCTACCAGAAAATAATGACACTGGCCGCTAGCAGATGCATGGCAGGAAATAGGTTGGAACGGTGCAGGAAATAGGGTAAATCAAATGTAGTATAGAATAGCATGAAAACATCATTATTTTGATCGATAGGTGACTGATCAAAAGATATTCTTATTATAGCGTACCTATGCCACAAGGCATGGCGCGATGCCTGATACTCTTCAGTTGTCGTCATTGTAACCGTAAGTTATTAATTTAGACCCAAACATGTAACCGTTACTGCCCTTCTGTGAGTAGTCCACGGATGTTTGAGCTTTCCTAGCCTACCACTTCCGTTCAGTGCAGGTTCAAAGGCCTACAGAGCCAACGACAGATGGTATTTCGTAAAAATTGCTACAAACTTTTTTATTTTCGACATATTTATTGGTGCTCCAGTCTACGTTAGGATTGTTTATGCGTACAGAAATAAACCAGCCTTGCAACGGTTGTTTGTTTTTAGAAATCAGTAGTCAAATATTATTGGCTTACTGACGTTGGTCCTTCGAGCCGGATCCCTGAAGATATTAATATTATGGAGAAGCAGATCACATCTTAAAAATACGTAAGTGACTTAACAATGATAAGTAAATATCTATACGTAATAATTCCAAGATATTTGCACGTTGAAGCACCGTACATATAAAAGCCTATAAATTGCGTATACGATTAATGTTTTAAACATTGGTCAGCTGACAACTCTGTCAGTGTGTGTGTGTGTGTGTGTGTACATACACTAGTAGGAACATTGTGTTCTTCATAAAGGTCGGGTTAAGCACCTGTGCATAGTTTACGTCTCTATGTTTTCAAGTTCATAATCAAAGAAGTGCTATTGGGGAGGCCTATGTCCAGCTGTGAACGCCGACGGACTGATAATGATGATGAATCAAAGAATATTTGTGGAGTTTCTGTTTTTCTCTCAATATGAAAAAAAAAAGGTTTTTCCTGTAGGACTCAAGTGGACTTGTGACTTTTGCGAGAAAATAGAATTAAATGTTATATGTGAAGCCTGCGCGTTCTATAAAGGACTCTTAGAAATATGACAATATTACATAATATTTTTGTGGGAAATATAGTGTTCATTATAACGATAATTTTAATAAAGTTTCCACTGAGCACAGGTATTTTTTGAAGCAGTCTAAGAATATTTTGCCACCACTTAAAATCCTTAGGTAGCTTGCGACAGTCTTGCCATATAACCTATGCAAAAACAACCGCAATTTGCACGCGAAACAGCTCCAAGAACAAACAATAGAAGGTAAGTACAACAATACTGTTAAAAGCCGCTGCTGATAGCGTGTTTATTTACACCCAGAGGTCAGCTGATATCACCGCTGCAAGCACCTGTATCTGCCGTCCATCAATTAAAGTTTTCCACGCGTCCATCCCACGTTCGCAGCCACGTTGCATGCTAATGGAACGAATCGCCGACGCCTCCTCACTTATTGGATTACACCGTGTTTCCTGCAGTCATTGTAGATTTTTTTTCTGCGCGTTACCTCACCGCGTGGTTCATAAGCCATTTATGCAATGTTAGCGCTATTTTTAGGTCTTAATGCGGGCCGTATCAATAGAATGTGGCAACCGCCCGGTGATGTAACCGATATGTAAGGCTGTGAACTGCTCGTTAGATGCGATATGATACGTGACAAAATGTTTAAGCTTCGGCGTCGAGGCATCACGACCTTTTAGGGTCTACAGGTGTCTACGTTGATAGCAGAGTGGCGTACAGGTATTAGCACAGACTTTTTTGAAAGTCCCCAAAACGTTCAGTATATAATGTTTGTCATATTTCCGTTAAAACAATGACTATTTCGTTTGTCGAGTGGTTGCAAGCGCGATCGTTGAACGATAGGTCCTAGGTTCGTTTCTCACGTAGAGTACTATCGGATTTTTCTAACTTAATTTTTCAAGCAGACGCTCGTAATCTGATTTATATCTGTTTGGTTCCCAGTTTTTACAAAAGTTCATAGGGAAGTGTGAAACTTATTAAATTAAATCACTAACATATTTAGAATAGTTGAACGCAGTTACATTTTTTTTTTTTTTTTTTTTTTTTTATTTATTTATTCTGATACAAAAGAAAATAATACAAATTACATTAAAGGGTGTAAACATAAACTCTCTTGACTTTTACCGTACATCGTGATGGATTTGAGGATGAATTAATTGGAAAATAACAAAACGGATTGATTGATTCACAAATTAATCGTTAGGCAGTTGTTGTTTTCCTCT
>DWMG01004409.1:0-10960 GCA_018244855.1 Elbella merops | reverse complement strand
GATGACGAAATTATTACGCAAATTATTTTGCTCAAATTTTATATGGTCTCAATAGATACTACATACTCGTATATATTTTAATTTAATAAGAGGCCCCTAAAAATATTATTTAGGGTCTTTTTAAATTTAGATATTGTTTAAAATTTGAGTAATGCTTAGAATTTGTAAATTGTAATCACTATTATAAAAACCCCGAAATTCATTATCCATGAAGCCACTATAACCTTTGTATATAATTCCAATATTATTTTTTCCGTTTAATATGTTTCCACTTTTATTATTAATAATTTACTGATGTTCTATGTCCACCAGCCATTAAAGAGAAATCAACTAGAACGACTCAATTATATTCGCGTTTGTATTTCGAAAGGGCTATCTATACATTTTATAATATCATAAAACTAATCATTAGATCTATGACATGAATTATTAATTTTGTTTCGACATACCGTAGTACAATCACTGCGGGTACATTAGGCCCACAAACAAAATAAATGGAGCTACACTGAGCGAATAAACTACAAGCGAATAAGAATATTCTAGCAAAAATTAAGACATGATACTGAGTCCATATCAAATAATAAACTTATATTTTATTCTAAGCCCCGAAACACGTTTTCATTCCAACTTAGAATATTTAATATTAATTACATAAGACTAATAAATATTGAAATTGAACAGAATTTAAAAAAATATTCGACAATATTATTTTACTCGTTGATATTCCCGCGTGAAACAAATGTCAAAGAAATTCGTAATTCGAACGCACGTATGTAATTACGCCCGGACAGTTGATACGTAAAATTATACATCCGGGAAGATGTTATCGGACAACTCGGCGGCTAACTGCCGTGGAATTATTCAGCTATTATATTATGAATATTTTATGGGTTCGTACGTTTAAAATGTTCGCCCTGAAAGTTTTTATTTACGTGTTTTGCTTTCACTATGTTGTAGCACAATTTGACAAGGGTGAGTCGTATTTTCACGTTCATTAAATATTAACCTCATGTTTATAAAATAATTATAATGATAGTCTAGTCCAATGTTTTAGATATTAGTCTCATGCTTTTTGGAACAAGGGTTCAAATCCTTACGCCTACCTTTAAACAAGCAGAGCTATACACTTATGCTAATAAATATCATTTTCTATAGTGACGAAGGAAAACGTCATGAGAAAACTTACAACTGTTAGTTAGACTCTGCCATAATAAAGTTTATGAAGTCTGCCAATCTGGTCTAGGCTTCTGTGTAAGATCCTGGCTTCAATCATTCTCATTCTGGGAAGAAGCGCATATATAACAGTAGAACAGGCTTATAAAGTCCGCGGTGACTATGATGATAGTAATAAAGATTCTATATAACTCAGATCAATAGATGTCTACTAATGTAGCCAGATATGATACGTGCTTACAATAACTCGCCTTTAAGAATAGAAGCCAATAACGGCCAAGACTTACAACTGTTGGGAAACAGTAGAAAGTAGAGAAATAAATTATAGGTGTACATGTAATGGTACCATCACGCAAAGGGCGCATCGCGTCCATTTTTAATTCATTGCGGCTCAAAACATCCTAACTACATTATTTGTATGACCTATAATGTTCTTATAACATTACCACATGACATTCCAACATTTCCGTCAATCAGTTTCTGTAAAACAATCCATATTTTTCATATTTGGAAAATGTTTGCTATCAAAACATCACCATTACTGATTTACTACGGAAATGACGCTGTACTCAAAATTGGTAGGTAAAAATTGATTGGAAATCATCAGACTATAAAATTGGGCCTGCGCTTTATAAAGCGGTTTTCATAAAGATGAGGCGCACCGACCGAAGGTGAAGAGTAAACATGTAAAAAATAATTCAATACATCGATATATTTTGTTTGGCTTTCACTTCTTATTCTACCTACAATATAATGGAAATTCTGTAGTGGGAATACGACGTTGTGAATGAAAGCTCGTAAAGATGTAGTACTTCACGAAGAGAGAAGATAGGCCTGGGTGAAAATTGCATTTCACCCAGGCCTTTTGGCCTATTTGGGCTTAATTATATCGATTTTGGTCCCGATAGGTTATTAAAAAGTGACTGTTCGAAGTTGCAACAAAACAGGAGAGACGGGAGAACTATATTTTCTCCTATATCAGTAATTTTATTTTCATTGTTACTGCTATATATCACCCATATCAATAATTATTTTCTGTACAAACAATCTTACTTAAGTTCTTCTTTTCAGAAAATCCACTAATGGCGGTAGTCCATAGGACCCTGGTGGCTACAGCCAGGTCCTGCATGACCAGTGTGAACGGCACAGAAGCTGATCTGGAATATCTCCGTAAAGACCCACCATACCCTGAAAAGTCGTCTTGCATTTTAAAATGTCTTTTGGAAAAGGTTATTATTATGTTGTATATTCCAATGTACTTCCTTAACTAAATCTTCACTTCATTTTTTGTATTTGACTTTTTTCTTCAACACTATTTCAACACTACTTCTACAGCTGTGATAGCCAAGTGGTTAAGAATTCAGCCCTCACTCCGGGGTGGCTGGGTTCAAATCCAACCTCTTTACAAAAGTCCGCTTTGAGTTAAAATCTGACTTGCTAACGGTGAAGGAAAACATCGTGAGGAAACCTGCACCCCTTAGAATTAAAAAAAAATATATATATTTTTTAAGGTGTGTGAAGTCTGCCAACCCGCACTTGCACCCGCATCTGCCTCATTGACTGTAAGGTTTTGGTGAAAAATTATTTTCAAATGTTTTCTAAAACACTTAAAAGGGGTTTTTCCTCAGGCTGTAAATTTTAGAACTATACGTTGTTTCGCGGAGAATTATAAGCCTGACAAATTTTCGGAAGATTCGAATTGCCTTCAGGCTGCCAAGGCTGACCTAAATTATTATCAATAGGCGGTGTTGAGACTACGTGCCATCCGATGCACGGAAATTCTCGTAATACAAATCTCTACCGAGCCATATCGTCAGGAATAATTGAGATCATCAACATTGCTTCCTTCAAATGTTCGTATTCCTTTCGTCAATTTCGTGTAGGACATGATTTTGAAAATCGTCACCGAAGTTTTCTATTTCTTTTTCCAATTTTAAAATTAAATCGACTTTTTAGAGTAATTCATTTTCATTTCCAATTTTTCCAACAATAGAGAAATATGAAATATGCAGATAAAAGCAATGATGAGCATGTGGTTCTGATTAAAATTATTATTTGAAATGAATTTCAGTTATTACATTTTATAATTAGTCTTAAGCAACTTCTCTCGCGCTCCCAATAATAAGTTATTAATTAGAATATAAGACTTCAATCATTAACTATCCGTGATTAAGTATGCAGCTAACGGATGAATGACAAAACAGATGAGCAGGCAAAATTTGTTAAAACAACTTTTTGAAGTCAGCGCCATGATTTCTCTAAAAGATTTTATTATCGTTCCTGTTATGTTCAACATTATAATTTTAACATACCTATAGGTGTAACATATATTTAACAATCTAAAAATTTATTTCCATAAACAGATCGGTGTTGTTAACAAGAACAAGTATTCGAAAGAGGGTTTCATGACTGCAGTGATGCCACTCGTCTTTAAACATACGAAGAAACTGGAACACATGAAAACAGTCTCCGAGAACTGCGACAAAGAGGTAATATCTGTGATATATTCCAAGATCTATATTCCAAGATCAATATTCCAAGATCAATATTCCAAGATCAATATTCTAAATCTATTCTCCGAAACTATCGTGAAGAGAGTGATGGAAGTAGGAAAAGTACGTCAGGTTGTAAGGATATTTAGCACTCCGCTCTCTTCCTACCCTGACCTAGCATGACGACATAATAATAATAATATTACAAATTGATAATCATTGATAGCTGACAAATACCCAAGAACTCAAGAAACATACAAATCAAGTTCATAAATATGCAGTGCGTTTTTGTTTCGATCGTATTAATAAATTTTACTTCACACTGGAGTATTTTTCATATTATCGTCACAACAAACTACAACCGACTGTCGCCAATATAGGGACGTCAGGTAACCTACCTTGTGCTTGTCATATATATTTTATCACTCCTATACATTACATCTCCTATACAGGCATACATTGGCAACATGGAACATACATTGGGAAGGAACCTCGATGGTAGGTTAGGTGTAGACTATACGTGTCCATATAAACCTTGGACAAAGAATTCTGTCACCTTTAAAAATTAAAATACTTATGTCAATATATTTACAGATTAACAATAAAGATAAAGCTTTGTGAAGATCTGAAATAAACTAAAAACTGATAACAATTTAATTTGCACCAATATTCTTGTCATTTTTGTGTAATTTTTGTACTTTTTAGGTGAACCATCGACACGCCAACAATTGCACGTTGGGGAATGAAATCACAATGTGCATATTTAAATACGCTCCCGAGTTGCAGTTCAACAAGAAAATCCACTGAAACAGTTGTTTGAATTATAAAAGAACTGAAATAGAGAAAACAAAAAATCTTTTGTCTCTTTCTCCTCTTTTTTGTGTAAACGTCACCGTAATAAAACTACCCGAGTAAAGTTTTTACAAAGTGTTTTTATTTTATTTGATTACCTAAATAGCTCATTGGAAGATTTCTGCTATTATTGTTCATCGTAAGACTTCTTATGATACTTTTTCATGATTCATATTTGTGCACAGTTCATTTTATCTTATCTTAGAAATAAAATTACTTTGGAATAAAGCAAACTTTAATGTAATTGATAGTTAATTCAAATTTCAGTTATACGTAAGTAGGTAATTTAATCAATGTATATACATTAAATAAAAATAAATAAATAAAAAAACTCACAATCACAAAAATTGCTAGCATTTTTATCACAAATCTTCTGTTTTAATTTCAATAGATAATATATAGACGCGCCCGCGTACTTACTTTATAATATCAGGGAAGAATGCTATATGCATGCAAATCGCTTACGTGTCCTGAGCAAATCGCGCGTGATGCGAGCAGAGATTGTCCCGCGGCGCGGCTCTACGTGTAGCCGGATGTAACGGGACACGCGTAGGATGTACAATACATAATTTGTTTAGGTTTTTATGCACTCATAGTACCTCCACGCCCACCGGCTACGCGGCGTGACGATATACGCAAAGTGACCGGCAGTGATCGAATGCGAAAAGCTGAAGATTGAACTCATTGCCATGCCATTAGAGAGGGTTATCTATGTCCAGCGGAGGATAATGATGGGCTCACAGTGTGTACAATGTGTGCAGTCATAGTGTATAAAATGAAACCACTGGCCGTACAAGAAGTACATTGATGGATGCAGATGGCAAAGAAAACCACGACTCGGCTCTCTTGACCAAATAGGTCAGATACTGGATGATGCGAGGGTGAGAAGTCTGAAAATGGATGTGTGTATAAAGAAATTCATGAATGTAGAAAAAGCATCTCAGGTCAGTAAGGAATATTTGGTTGGTGCTCTCTGTTTATCCCGTGAGCAATATAGCGAGAGTATAACGTAATAATTATATTATATTAATTATAAAAATAAACTTAAAAATATTTAAAATTTAAACAACAGAAAAACGAAGTCCAATATTAAGTTAATAAAAGATAACCAGAAGTGTTTGTATAAAGATAAAAAAGAGATCATTTTTAACTTGCCATCATAACACTCTCACGAAACTGCTCTATTGAAACTGCCATTGTCATGAGGCAATCTGATCGCTGTATACCAATAGGTGTTCTGAATTAAATGCAAATATTCACAAAGAATGCTATATCCATGCAAATGGGTTTCGGATCTGGTTTCACTGCTACCGAATGAAAAGTAAGTGAAGAAAAAGAAACAGATGATAAAAATAGATTGAATAGTATTACATTAGAAAGAATAAATCAGGGAGTATGGTAAGTCAAATATCCAGTTCTTGCTGAGAATGATTGATAACTCAAATGTTGCAAAGGTCACCAAACTTAGACGAATTTTATTATATACGTATATCCATGCTGTAGCACATGAAATATATGTGTTTGCGTGAGTTTAAAGAGATAGAAAATAATTGGTTTGTTAAAAACACTTTATTGGGTAATAAAGAAAAATCGCACTTATTTCAAGTGTCATTTTTTAATACTTGTTGTTAATTTGTTTGTTAATTTTGACTCTATTTTATTCTCCGATTGGTTGAAGTCTTGATCCTTCTTATTGCTTCCTTATTCCTTCATCGACAATTTTCTTCGCCGATCGCTTACGTTCTAATGTGGATATTTGGGAAGTAACGTATGTCGTGAATGGGTAATGTCTCTGCACTTGTATTAATGTAATGGGAGACACGTAACAGCTTAATGGTATGTTTGGATAACAGTTACAGTATGATGATATTACTGAAAATGGTTATACGAACAAGAAGGTTAAGGTTACATATACCTACAGGGAAGTCGGCGACCTACGCGCGCAGAGTTTTCGGTAAAATGTTCAATTACTATGACAACTACCAACCCACACTTGGTCAGCGTGGCAGTCTTTGGCTTTAAATCTTCTCTTTCAGAGAGAAGACCGTACACACAAGTGGAGCGATAAAAGGGTTTATGATGATGATGTAGTTAATGCTAATGCATACGTAATAAAAATCCAATACGCTTTTAGAGAAAAATACCGAGTACGAAACATTAAAAGTCCAAAATAACGTTATTAAGATCCTAGTTTGCTACAGTACTTCTTATGATGTACTCTAGGCTTGTGTCTGAATTTCACAACTTTATACCTTTTAAACCGTTAAAAAACCTAACTTTAAACTTCTAAAAAAATATCGCGATAGGAGATAATGGAGTAGTTTTCGTTTTGATAATCAATAATACGTTTAGAGCTATGTATGTATAATCCACAAAAATGTACGTTGCAGACGTAAAAAGGAATCGGGAGCATAGTGAAATAAATAAAAACAAGATGCACGCTTTGAAAACAAGGGAAGTCGTCGCTAGGTTGCTCTCAGAGAATGTTCTTGGAAGACTAAATAAACATGTAACCAGAACTGTCAGAACAATTGCGTATTTATTTAGTTTTGAGAAAAAAATACCTTTAAATATCGATGGATAAATATTTTAATAGAACAAAATTCTTAAATACATAAATCTTAAATTCTGTGAATTTACTAAGTAGTTTTTCTGTACTCCGAAGTCCATTGATAAACACAGCTTTCGAGCGAAAATTATAAAAATCATAAATTACCGACCACAGCATATCTAATAATCATGGTTTTAAAATACTACAAAGTAATGCACACAGGTAAAGTATATTTTGTTCGGTATAGACATCAACATAGCAAGAATAGGAAAATAATAAAATGAAGAAGAACCAACAGGATGAACGCCATGTGCACATAGAATTGTGCCATGCGCAGAATTATTTCCAGAGAAGAATGTTCTCGAAGAACTATCAAAAAACTATAGAAATACTTGAACTTGTTGGATGTTTCTGACATTAGTTCACAGTTTATCGATGATTTGTTCTGATAACAAAAATGTTTTATGCTTAAATATTTTCTTTAAATTATTATTATTGTGCCTCTGTCTAGTTGTTAATTGTTTTAGTTGCAGTGTGCTATTAGCTCTCTGCGATTATGAAAATGTCATAAAGTTCGCTATGAAGGTTCATTTTCAGTTACCTGTCATGAATGGACCATAACATTAAAAAAGTTTAATACGATTTATTAGTATTGAACGCATTCATACTCGTAAATAATATCTAATGAGATTACCGCAACAGTTTTCAAAATGAAATTAATTTCTTACATATTTATAATATAACATATCTTTAGGACCGGATTTGTCAGGTCGTTTAGACTTTACTCTACCACCCTCGGGACCAGGCCTTTGAAGCCGTGGCATACATCTCTTAATTCTTATAATGGTGAACTGATTGGGAGGAAATCTGCAAGTACCATTAATGACAATGATCATGATAACGATTTTGATAATTATAGTAATCGTAATTTAATTTAATTTAATTTTTTAAATTTTTTTATCGTAAAATTTAGTTCTTAAAATTTGAATTAGTTGACCGCACTTTAGCGCAACTGCAAAGAAATTTCGAACATAGACAACGGTCACAATCAGAGTGAACCCTTCACTCACAGAAACAATTTAAAAGGTAATTGAGATTAGGTAATCAGATTTACTCTGATCCGACCAGATCACGAATAACTTGAATATGCCGATGAGCATGGCATTGCATCAAGTCAAAGATCGCTGGAGAATGTTACTGGCTGGGCTCAAGTAGGATCACGATCCCCAGTACCCGTAATGAGGGACCGACTGAGAGAGAGAGATTAGTTTTGAGTATGTTATTATTTGTTACAAAGATAAAAATTCATTTGTACATAAGTTATTAAATGTGTGCATATGTGTACGTGTACCTATAGATAGATGAACGTTTAATTTACGAATCCCAATTAAAAAGCAAATAGCTGCTAGCAGTATTTTCAAGAAACAACATAGAACTACGTTCAACAATAGAAAAACGACTCATCAATTATTAAATCTGGAAAATTGCTGAGACTTATACCAACATGAAATTTTCGAATTGAAAATTAATGAAACAGCAAACTATTATGTGGTAAGTCGATTTATGAAAATCTGAAACATTTAAGCCTACGCTTTGACCTACCTTCGACAATGGTTATTTAAGCAACCGCTGTACCGAACTCAATTAGGTCTAGTTAATTTTTCCTCACCCGCTATTCTGGCTAGCACAAAAGATTTTACAAGCTCAGCCACCTAACCGTTTCGCTTCAGTGCTAAATTATGCATTGCGGTCTAATTAAATTCGGGAGAATTTTTATGTTTTTACACACAGCTAAGCCGCGTGAAATTCTCAACCGCAATAAAGGGTGGTTTATACAAGCAATTTTTCATTTATTATTACGGAATTGTAACACGCGGCGCGGGTGCGGGGCTTCCCCCGGCCGTGATATAAGCAATGTTAACAAAAATACATGTACATTCGCCTAAATTTATTTATAGTTATAGTAGCGTTAAATAAGATTTGGGATATTTCGTGTAACTTTTCTTTTTATAACCGAAAGATATTGTTAAACTAAAGCCTGGAAAATAATTTATATATAAAGAAAATTATGGACTTTTTTTTACCATGCCATAAACGTTATGTTGATTAAATGAATAAAATAGGTACTTACTTTATATATAATAGGCTCACTGCCTACTCCAAGGGTCATATAACCAAACTGAAGAAACTTGGTAGTATATGGAGGTACTCCTCTGACTCTGAATTTATCAATTTTGTTATTTATTTATCAATTTGTGAGTTTATTTCAGTCTTTTAAAGAAAATATCCGGTTATAACTTTCTAGGGAAATATGAAATCAAAAATCAATAAAAAAAATTTCATGAAGGTGGAATTTTACACGGAAATATGATATTAGAATTATGCCAGTGAAAATTTGTCATGGGGGTGTCAGAAGTACTTTTTTATTATAGACCCTTTTATCGTTCGACTGTTGGACACGGGTTTCCCGGCACAATGAAAAGGGTTAGGGCCATAGTTTGCCATGTAGCCGAGCGAGGGTTAGTTGACTTCGCACGTTTCACAGAATTATGTAGATCTCTAAGGCAAATGTACATAGGCTACATTACAATATTTTCTCGTACTATACATAATATTTATTCTTGCAAGTCAGGGAGTGTGTCAGAATTTAAATCTGCGACGGCTATTTACAGCCTGAAATCTATGTAACATTAAATTATCTACTTCCCACGTGTTAATTCTTTGTTTAATTTAACATACATCATTTAAATAATAATATAAAATTTAATTTGTACGTATACAGTATATTACCTAACAGTTCAACACGCAGATAACGAGAAGGAAATTTGTGTTATTTTGCAGGTAAATAACCAGAGACAAGGTAATTACCTCGTGAAAGCAACTTGAAAACGTGGAAGTGTCTCACAAAGAACGGAAAGTGATCATTAGCGAGCAGTTTAAACTGATCAAAATCTAATAAAATCACCGCCATAATCAAGCTCCTTTTGAACACACGTAACAGTAATTTTATTAACATCTCATATACCTTTTACTTATAGCCGCTTATGGATGTGCTAATAATTGGTACCTATGTGAGTCCTTAACAATAGTGGTGTTTACCTCTCGGTGTTCTCTGTTTACCCCGTAGCAGACTTGACCAGACGGATGATAAATACGACGAGATATACTTCCACTGACGCGATGGTTAGTTTCCACTGGAATTTAAAGAATAAATGTTGGGCATCAGTCTGAACAAAATTCTGCCTCATATTAGATTAACCCTACTTTCACCGGTATCTTTTTTACTATCCGATAGAATAGTGTTTAGCGATCTGCTCGCATTTAAGGTGAATTGGAACAAGCGTGTCTAGAAAAAGTATATTTACCCTGGATTAGCTAATTACCTATATGGGTATATTATATGGGGAATGTTAAGACAACATATTAGGTTGGCTTTTATAGAAATTAATACCATTATTGTTAATGTTATCGTTTCGTCACGTCAGGTCGCGAAATAATAATATTACGGGGCAGGCAGAGAGCACCGATTACTAAATATTTCTATCTTAACAAATATTACTTAAGTACCTACCTACCAATGTGTTTTAATACATGAGCAGAAAAGCTTTTAACGACTCGTCAATCAGTTCGTAGTGAAACGAGGTTTAAAGATACTAAATGCGAAGGCAGTGAAGTATCTTCTTACATTTTAATACATTAAAGGTTTCTCTGCGAGCCTTCACAGAGCGAACAACCCATTTATTAATCCTATAGAAGGAAAGTTTCACTGAAGTTCTTTTGATGTTTGTATGAAACAAACAAAAACGTTAATGCATTCATTACCGTCATTTTATTCAGGAGTACGAGATATGTTTTAAAGTGAACGAATAAATTCATGAAAAGGGTAGGTTTG
>DWMG01004408.1:0-10960 GCA_018244855.1 Elbella merops | reverse complement strand
GGCGAAGTTAAGAATGCCACTTTCCAAATAATTTAATTCCGAAATTTACGTGTTTCTATTTTTGGAATCCAAACAATTTCAGTTTAAAGGAGAAAGGGAGGGGTATATGTGCGACGTTGTATTTACCATAAAGTACATACATATTTGAATGTCAACATTTAGTAAGTTTAATCAATAAGTTGTATGTGTTTTTGGTAAATTGTTGTAAAGAAAGGGAGTAGAAAGTTATATCAGGTTAAATAACAGAATAAGAGTTCTGATCGAGCTAACTTAAATATTTTGAATGATCATGCCAGCATTCAACAAATTATTTAAGTTATAAAGTTTTTAAAAGTTGAGGCAATATTTCAAAAATATCAAAGCTTTTGTCTAGTGGCTAAAACTTATTTAATGTTCAACTGCAACCTACATACACCTGAAGTTTACTTTACCACGCTGCCCCAAGGAATTTTCCGCATGTTTTAACAAGGTTTAGTCTATCGTTTCTGGCATTAACATTCAAAGCCGAATGCTAACATTTCATTATCATCATCATCGGCCTATCTCAGTCCACTGCTGGACATAGGCCTCCCCAAAAGGGGGTTTATGCAGGTAGAGGTTGGCTTGGGCTCCTGAGGTGGTGGTTGGAACCCCTTACACACCATAAACTAACATCCAACAGAAGTTAATCAAGCACAAACTTAATCACCCCTTGCGCCTTGTAACTGCTTGTAACGTTATTCAAGCTACGATGTAATAATCATAAGTGTGCAAAGCCGCGGGCACGCAGCTAGTTATTGATAGAAAATATTCAAAATGTAATTTGACATGGGAGTAAATTTGAAAGAGACTAAAGTTACTGACAACAAGGGAAAAAAGAGGATAATATTTTTGGGACGAATGAGTGATTTAAGATCGTTGTTTTACCTTTTACTGATATAAATAAGTACGTATTGACTATGCTCACACATGAAGGTGTTAGTGATAATTTTTATGTTTTTAATAAATTGGTACACCTCTACGAATTCGTATAACATTTACGGTTTTAATTGTTTGTCACAAATTGTTCATTGTTCTTTGCATAACACCGTCCTCGTAATGGGCAAAGCTCGCAGTTAGATAATATTAAATTAAATAACAATTTGTCACGTTATGTCACAGGTCGGCCTCAGACCTTAGACTGAAGGTGACATAACTTTAGCGAGTACTACTCAAAACTGAGATCTTTATTTGGTTTGCTTATACGTACAATTTTTAGTAATATTATATAGATATATACAATGCTAATGGAGTGGTGCAGATGCTGAGGGAAACCAAGATTCACCTAGATTGATCAAATAAATCAGATACTGCCTAATAGAGGAGTTAGTAGATGTGTATGGAGAAGGCTGGTAGGAAGAGAGTGATGAATATAATAGTAATATGTTAACTCTAGAAGAACAGATATTTAGCACTAGCAAGAAACCTGGCGTAATAATCCTTTACAAATAATTATAGTAATTTTTTGGGCATGTTGCTATTACACCGACGTAGTGTGGGAGAAAAGATACGAGTCAGTACGTAATTCATGGTTTGGATTGAAGCCGTTCTAATGTCCTTCAAAGGTCGAAAACTCTCGAAGAAATGATTACTAACTGCAATGATAAGAATAAGATGTGCTCAGTGTTAATTATTCAAGGGAAAATTGAACAGGCATTGTTTAGGCAAGTGGGCTACATCCTAGCTACATTTCATACGCCAACCGATTTGATTATAGTCAAACGTCAGTCTATAGCTAATTCAAGAACTATTGCAATAAAGCAAGATTTTCACGTATGTCTTTAGGTACATATGTATAATCCTTTTATTCGGCGGATTTGCCTTGAAGTCATCGACTGCAGTCGTCTAGTATAGTTATAACTAGTTTTGTTTCTAAGCAGTTCTCCAACAAATACTTGGAGCAATAAATCATAAGCAACTATGATGCATTTATTAAATATAATTATTTAAATGTAACTAGAAGATGATTTTATCTTCTTCCTGCAATACAGCCTTTTTTGTATCGTCGTAGTAAATATTATTAATTATTATTAGCAATTATTTAAATGTTGTATACACCTCGTGTTACTGATGTGTACGTAAAATATAAATAAGATTCATTTGTATTTTATTGACTCTTATATTTTGAATCCTCACATAAATTAATTAGCATAATAATTGTAACCGATAAGCGGACCAACTATTTTATTGTACTCCACACACTTACAGTATGATAAACATGACCTTATCTTGCAAGTAAATGTTTAATAAAATTTTAAAAAAGAAGATAAAAGATAAACAAATATAGGTATTGGTAGTGCACAAAAGGCAAAAAAATATACGTTTAATAATGCCATAATAACGATGTGCATTATGTGCCTAATAAGGCTGCATTCTAACCGCAAATTAGTCTAGTAATTTTATAACGAGCACACACGTAGGTACATAATAAATTCCTTTATTTCGCTAATGACCGAACAAGTAACTATAAAACTGTATTATTATTTAGCTGTTAAATAGATGTTTGATTGACACGCAGAGGTCGCGGGATCGTTCTCAGGCGAGATTTTTGGCATTCTTCGCCAGAAGGGCGTTACGCCTTTTGATAATAGACCGATCAGTTGATGATATAACATGCAATTGGTATGCATAATATGGCGGTTTTAAGGTCATTGCGCATCACAGTGAATAAGGTCGTATTTATCTCGATAGGTTTTAGTCATCAGAGGCGTCGCGCACTTTTTGTTGGGTTCTATTCGCAATTCAGTGTGTGTGAGGTTTGAGCATTCGAACTTTTTATTTGATTTAATTTTGAATTTGCATTCTTCACGTATATATAAAGTATGTTACGAAAAGCAAAAGATGTTTTTGTATAATTGTCCATTCGTTTCTATCGGATTTTTTTTATAACGTCTAATATACATATACGAGTAGATGCAACTGTCGTGGTTGTTCGACCATTGTCTCATGAGATCAATTCATGCGTCACCACACATATTTAGCCAACGTGTGGACATCATTACTGGTCTCTTGTTGGATCACCAAAAAGTAACTTTACGCCTGTAATCCTCGAAGAGGTAGGCAGAGGAATGCAGAACACTCCCACGTTTCACCGTTTACGTTTACGTCCTACTATGGAACAGGTGGTGAGCCTATTGCCATGCATTGGGCACATATCCAGAATCCGAACCAGTACTAGAAAATCTAAATTAGAAAATTTTGTAGTATTCGACCCGGGACTTGAACCGGGACCTCCCAATCGGCAGTTGGATCACCAAAAGTTAACAAAAGAACTCTCTATAGTATTTAAAGTATGCTTTGTATTTTTTTCAATAGACGCATAGGCCATTGATTGCCGGGGACAACAAAATCACATACTAAAAATTAATAACTGCGCGATGGCGATCGAATAATATAATCCATCTTAGTAATATAAAATGCCGTCACGAAGTCTAGTCAATTGTGACATTTTCCTCGGGTAATCGTGAAACTCATTAAAAAACCTATAAAAATACCCCATGATTGTCATATCCTGAGCATTATGAGGCATTATGAGCTCCGCGATTATTGTAATCGCGTAATTATATCACAAGAATCTCAGAATGTGAAAGGTAGGTTGATAGGTTGATGAATCAGGCACAATTAAGATGAACAAGTCTCGGATGTCGATAAATCAAACGCAAGGACGCAACGGATCAGTATATAGATACCCAGAACCGGTGGATTTAAAGTGAAAAAGGAAAAGCGCAAACTGGAAAACTTATGGTAACTTTCTAGGACGATTATGGAAAACTATCAATTTACAATGAACTTTTACACACTTTTATACCCAATTTGACACAATCTATCATAATTAATATGATTTGGTGGATAGGGAAGTATGAAGACAAATTTTGATAAATTTGAAATTTCAATTGACAATAACAAAGTATATGCTAAAGAAACTAATATATCCGCGTTAAGCTAATAATATGAAAATAATACTTTTCGATTTTTTAATAGGTAAGTTGATTTAGAAGGCTTTACTAAATTTTACCAGATTGCATGTACGTACACAGTAACCTCACAGCCTCCGCTCCGCTCTCGCGAGATTCAGTTCAAGGCGCAACCTACATGGGATTAGATCGGCACATTTTATCTTCGTGTTGCAGTGCAAGTAGTGAAACTCGGATCGAAGGACCACTTACCGCGCAAATAGTTAATGAATAAATAGAAATATTGCTAATGAAAGAAAGAAGCCATGACTTAGTGATTTGGCATTCATCAAACCGCCTGTCTGTCCCTGTGCCATTTTACTGAAATAAAAAATGGAAGCAAAATTAAAAAATGTTTGATTTGTCTGATCATCAACAAGATTAAAAAGAAAAACATTCATATACTGAAAACAAATCTGACACTAAAACGAAAACAATCGGATATATCGTAAAGTTGCTTTATCTAATCGTTCATGGGGAAGCTTGACATTTTGCTATTGGTCCGATTTACGATCCATTTATTTTCCACTCGAGCTGCAACCCGGACCATCCATTGCGTTTAATGAGTACCCGATAATGAATCCATGCGTACGAGCACAGAGTAGAATCCCGTAGGTAGCTCGATTGGGAATTATGAAAATACTCTGGCTCTGGGTGCGCTAATCGTTAATACTCGCTGTTCAGTCTCTTTTACAGTAACAGAGTTGTAGATCCAGTGATAATTGATCGTGACAGCTGATCCGAGAGTTTTCGGTTCGATTTCCACCCAAAACTTATGATTTCCATCATACTGTAATAATTGTTGTAAATAAATGTAACTGTATTAATAGGAATTTCTTCATAAATGTTGTAATAACTAACAAATGTTGTCGAATTTTATTTGTACTTTAATATTCGTACTTGTAAATAGACGGGATAAGTTAGGAGGAGAAGCACCGGTACAATGAACGTAGAGTTATTACAAAGTATTATATGTTGTTATATGGCGTGTAAATCAAGAGCTTTTGTTTATAGTATCCACTGGACCATGTCTCCATCATGACTAGTCTATTCGGAGTGTACGACTACACAGACACTTTATTTGTCGTCATCATTATCAGCCTATGTTTATTCACTGTCAGACATAGGCCTCCCTCTATACAATCAGTTTTAGCTCCTAAACCCACATTGCGTATCTGTGTTGGTCTTTTGGGAATCGCAGAGCGTAACTTCTTGTACCGCCTACGCTATAAAATTATATTCGCTGATCAGTAATAACCGCAGTCAAACAACAAGGTGCCGAAATTTTAGGCTTCCTCTATGTATCCAGTACTCTGTGCTGGAGACACCTCTCGTGAGAACGTACTTAGATGAACTGTTATTTATTGACCTCATCGGAAGTGGCATGGCGAAGCTGGCGCGCGGCCTAATGGTAGCTCGATCGGTGTCGCAAGTTCAATTCAGCTTAAGTAACCATTGTTTCATTTACATAATGCATCTATTATAGGATGTTGCGTAAATTTATCAGTGCGCTGTAATTTAAATTTGATTCTTAATAAATACATTTCTTAAGACGATGAGAGAAATGAGTAAAAGATGCTGTATGTTCGGTTTTGGTAGCTGAAATCTGAAAAGACTATGTACACTACCTGTGTTTAATGATTGAATAAAAACAGGATTATTAACAGAACATAATGTTAAAGGGTTTATATTAGTAAATATTCAGTAAAATACTCGTAAATATAAATAATAAAAATAAAAATCCAGAAAATATGGGTCATTGAATTTTCAAATTTTGTATTCAGGTTTCAGGTTCCCAAATTAATATCCAAATAATTCCATGCAGTTTCAATATGACGGGGTCGATGGTCGAGTGGTTGCAAGCATGACTATTGGTCAACAGGTCCTGAGTTGATACCCCGGATCAGACAGAGTATCATTGGCTTTTTGTAACATGAAATTCCCAGACGTAGCTCGAAGTCTGAATAAATCTATGGCTTACCCTCTATTCCATGGTACACGTCTAACGTACTTGAAGAATATAGAGAGCGTATTAAATTTCTCTGAGTACCTCTTCGGGGAAATGAAGGAGTGACGTTATGTGTAAACAATTCCATTGCTTTGGACACGAAACTAATTGACCAATGCATTTCGTCTTTTTCTTTATCACTTGCTATTGTCCTTCTTGTTATTACAGGTTCACCGGGCGAGGATAGTTTGAAGTGCTCCGACAGAAATTAGAGTCAAAAGAGTATGACAAATTTTGTTTGACAATAGTAAGTCCCCAGCCTCAAGTCCTTGCTCCAATCCAAGATCAGCAGTCTACGTGATCAGGCTAAGGGCATCACTTAAGCGAGACCTCGTAGTAGGCTGGCGGCGCGTGAGCACCGCGACTGGGTCATGGTTTGAACTTTATACTCAAAAGTTTCAAAATTAAAAAACTTAATCTGCTTTATTATTATTATATCGTTACGTTAAGTTCTTTGCGAAGTAGGCAGAGAACACCGAGTTCTGAATATCTATCCATACAGAGCAGACGTGCGTGTTCTGCATTCGTGATTCTGATTTATTTTGACTAAACATAAGATGACA
This sequence comes from Elbella merops, assembly GCA_018244855.1. Taxonomy (NCBI): domain Eukaryota; kingdom Metazoa; phylum Arthropoda; class Insecta; order Lepidoptera; family Hesperiidae; genus Elbella; species Elbella merops. The sequence goes on along the minus strand of DWMG01004408.1, from coordinate 4,418 downwards.
AGAATGCGAATGGGAAAATATCCGACCTATGGTTTTGATTAATGCTAATGACCGTTTTTTAAACTGTTCTCACATGGAACGTTTTCAGACCTTGAACAGTGAGTACCGCTATATTTCATATGTTTGGTAATTGTATGTTATGGCAATGTTCGGTTTAATTTGCTGAACTCGTATATGTACGCTGGTGGATTTGGCACTCAGTACTCTCTACCTACTTATGACCTGGCTGGATAATATAATAATATAAATAAAAGTGAATGTTAATGTGCAGAAATGGGATGGTACCAGGTGTTCCTTGTCAAAATTATTAAAATGCCATTCAGATTATGTAGATCTCAGGATTTCAATAGAAATGTATTGCCCCATTCTAGACCTTTTTTATTCTTCGTAGACTTTGTCCAACCATATATACCATCACGCCTATAATTCACGAACAGATAGGCAGAGCAGTGTAATACACTTCCACCTTCCACAAGTTATCTCATATGTCCCATTGTGAAATAAATAGTGAATTTATTGCCATACACCATGCAGAATTGCAGACTACCAGATACTAATAGTAATTTCAAATTGGAAAAACCGATTGTACCCGACCCGGGAATCGATTTCAGGACCTGTTGATAAGCAGTCGTACTTGCACCAACTCGACCAACGAGACTGTTTTATCCTGTCACAACTTCCATACTTTGCATAAAAAGTACTCCTGTTTTACATTTTATCGGCTTATAATCCCTACAACTAACAATTGTCTCTTGGGTTCATTCACTCACAACTTTTGCTGCCTAATGTGGTGTACCGCATAATAATTCCCGTATACCATAGATGAGTTTTGTTGTATTCCAAAGAAAGGTGCTGTGGGTATCAGTAATATTGCAATGCGCGGTACAACCATTACGCCTTGTAGGTAGTGGGTAGATAACGTGCTAGCGAAACCCACACAAAACATCCATCACCCAAACCTACACAGCTATGATACTCCGTGAGTTAATAATGTTTTATGTAAATGACTCTACACTTGACTCTAGTTAGGTCACTACTGCAGGTGTCCTCGAATAGGATTCAAGTGGACTTGTCCTCTAAGTAGGATAAATACACCACACTCTTAATTATATGGTGTTAAGAAAACCGCTGTATGCAGCAAAGCCCAGGACGCCAGGAAATGAGCCAGTTGGGGGGGCAGGTCTACGTCCAGCAGTGGATTTACAGACCGACGGATGCATGGATATTAATATAAGTATCAGCACAGTTATATAAGCTTCATGGAAAACCTGCATTTGGAACTGCATAATCGTAGTCTGTTATTTGTGTAAAGTTTTGAAAATTAGATCTCGTGGTGAGAGATTGTTCACAGTATTCAAATAGTTTATACCTTGTTACATTAAAAAATCTCGTCTCCACGAACCCTGCAAACGTAAAGTTAATAATTCACAGTACTTAACGTCAGCGAGCAACAATGTTAGGGAGGATTTATATGCGGTTAACGCGTGTAAAACGATGTCGTGCGCTGAACTTTGCGTGTAATAGCGACGATTTGTAGCTTACCCTCCATATATCAGTGTTATGTAGACCGGCGCGTCTGATAAATTTAGTTGGACATTTTGAGTGTCTCTCTGACATTCCTTACTGAATAGCTCATATTTTATTGTTAGTGTTGTGCCGTCACGCCAGGTCCCTTACAGGGTAGGCAGAAAGTACTGGGTGCTAAATATCTCTATCCGTACAGACATGAGGTCCATTTTCTACATTGACCACTCTCCGTATTCACACGTCGGTTTCCGAGGCTACTGACTCCTCCTCAAATAGTATCGGAACAACTATTCAAGATAAGCGAGTCTTGGTCTGAGTAAATTTAACTACTTCAATTAGAAATAAATACTTAGTATATAATTAATTAATTAGCCGAGGACAGGGCGCGATGGCGTTCATTGGGGGAGGTCTATGTCCAGCAGTGGACTGAGATAGGCTGATGATGATGATGATGATGATATTATTAATTCGAATAGATTAGTTTAATTAGAATTAAGTAAATACTTTTTCTATATCCGGCGTGCGTGTATTAGCAGAATGATTAATATCGAAGAAGCACGTCAGGTCTCGATGATAAAGATATTTGGCACTTCTTGTTCTCTGCCTATTCTGTAAGCGACTTGACGTGAAGTTTTATTACAATCAGTTTAATAAAAACGTGTTTAAAAATATAAAAATACTTACATCAATGTGTGCTTTGATTTATCGCATAAGGCCGTCTAATGGTTATTAGTAGCAGTGTTCCTATAGAATTAAACTTCCAACTAAATTTAGCAATACTGCAGTTACTATGTCGCAACGTTTCGTGTTAGTGCAGAGTTGGCACACGTTTCCAATCAGGATAAGTTATTTGGAGCTCTTCTATTTCATTGCGGTAAAAGTCACGGCGGTAAGTTCAACATTAAAACTTTTTTCGTCATTATCACACACATATTTAATATGGTTCCAATTATATCAATGCAAATTATTGGTTTCTCCTGCCTTATATATACCTCATCAATGTGGTACACCAATAGACAGAGTCCGCGGGAGAAAAACTCTCGTTTCTCGTACCAGTCAAACTGAACACTAAAAGTGTTGCTATCATAGTTTATTAATGGTTTTTTTATTCCCGCTATTTTATACGAGCGAGATAAATGTATGCACATATCTGTCACACTCGCCAGTGTTCGGAAATACAAACTATCTCAGTTTACATTCTAAATGTTCGAAATTCAAATGAAGAAGGGCTATTTTATACAGCACAGTTCGATTCGATTATGTTGTTTATAAAAATTTTACATTATTGTTTTCACCGTCATAATGGAAGGAGTATTCTATTTTTGCATATAATGAAACCATAGATAAGGGTTTATTTTCAGCAACAAAGTTGCCGTTCATATTTATTTCACTTGTGGCAATTTAAAGGTTGTTCGTTCGTAGCGTCAAAGTTCAGTGTGTCGATCCCATTTACATCGATTCCGAAGATCAGAGAGCTGATAAACCCTAATCAGTTAGTTTAACTGCGATTTGATGCCTCTTCAGTACCTATATTACGCAAAATTACTACTTCGGTCAAGCAACTGGCCATAGATGCAGCAAATCGTAGAGACGGCTAAGGTAATAGACAATGTATAATTTCTATTCTTCTGCCAACTCGTAGATAACTATGGTAAAAGAAATTATTTTAAGTCACCTGCCAACTTGCGCACGGCCAGCCTGGTCTTATAGCTATAAACCGTTTCATTATGAGAGCAGACCCTACCGAAGAACCTCTAATCTCTCTCGAGAGACCCTACGAAAACATCTAACACTATTCCACAATATTTTTATATATTGGCAACATCGATAATATAAAAATACTTTTTTACGTTTTACTTAATTTGTTTGTTCTTGTAATATTTCCGGAATTTTACTTCACGTTAGTTTATATCCTATTTAATCTATCACTTTAATCTATCAATTGACCTTAATTAAACTCTTCCAAAACATGTGCGATTGAAATTTTAATACGTTTCTGCCCTAAATAATGTCTTCTATTTTGTGTAAAAATGCACTTCAAATTAATTCTTGCCTCCCACCACTCCTAACTCGTCATCAACGTGCAACGTTAGAATTAGAACCATAAATGTAAGTCCAAAGATACATGCAGGTGGTCTGAAGTATTTAAACTTAATTTTATTTCTTGAAGACTAATTGAATCCTAGGATAATTGGGTTAGAGATTTAGATTAATCTTGTACCTAATATTCTTCTCGAGGGAGAGCTTTAATTGAATTGTATTTGTGAATTACGTAATAAAACACACAATACATGTGCTTGAGTATGTTAGTGTTGCTGGCATCGGATACCTTTTGGCTGATATTTCCACATATTTATGCTTTCCAAATACAGTTATTAAAGTTTTATGTCTATGTTTTATGTCTATGTTTTATGTCTATCCATTTAATATCAGTTAATGTATTTGAATTTAATGCTCAATTAAGATTAATTTAACGTTACGACTTAACTGGTGATTAAAAAGCCCAGGGGATTAGCTTAACATGAAAGGGTATGGTACAGCACAGAGTTATTTTCTAAAGTGTGACCATGGATCAAAAAATGCAACCTACCGGGAAAAGTCTACACTTATTACTCTATGAGCTCCTTTTGCTCCCATATTACATGATGCGATGGCGGCGATGAAAGTGAAAAAAGTAGGTGCTAAAAGTCCTGGCCGCTGACGGGCAGCGGCGTAGGCGCTGCGAGGACCTGAGCTCTACGATTACCTCTCTGGATGTGAGGTTACACACCCAACCTTTGGATTATGGTCTAAACCCTCTTTGGGGAGAATTATTTTTAGACTCTCAGAGCACAATTACGTTATATATCTTATTGTGATGTGGTATTTGTAATTTAGGTACATTTAATCTG
>DWMG01004407.1:0-10961 GCA_018244855.1 Elbella merops | reverse complement strand
GCATCATGAAGTATTTTAAATTTGTCTGTGTGGGATACATACATATATTAAAAAATAAAATAAAAAAATTAATTCTATAAATTTTTTTTTATGGCAATGGAGGTTATAAATAACAACTCATTGTCATCAGCCTCTAGATATCCACTGTTGGACATAAACCTCCCCTAATCGGCGCCAGTCCTTCCGGTCCTGGGCCTTCTGAATTCAGCATCCCTTTGCCTTCTACAGGTCGTCAGACCGTCTGGTAGAGGATGTCCTATGCTCCTCTTGCCGCCAAGACATAGTCCATGATATGACCTTTCATCCCTTTCCTTTTTTTACTGTGGGCCCCAAACACAAGCTCAAAGGGACTAAACAATCTATGGAAAGAGCTATGCCGGAATTTCTCTATGTGACAAAATTTGGAACAGTGAAATCCATAGATAACTAAAGTCACCGACATAGTACTCAAAATTAATAAGTTGAAGTGGCAATGGGCCGGCGACATCGCTCGAGTGACCGACAACCATTGGGGAAGAAATAACAATTACCTTACTTTAATATAATGAATGCTCTACTTATTCAGTTCATACATTGAGTGTTTTAACACTCACTGGGAATGATCTTACCTATTATCTTTACTTTGTACATCATACCAGTTGTTTGCTGTAGAGTCTAGAAGCCATTGTGGGTGCACTGTGTCTTCTCGGTCTGAACATGAAGGTCTGGAAAAGCAAATTATAAACTTTTTATTTTACTATAAACTCTTATTCTTATTGGGTTATAATTCCTAGTCAGCATATTGATTTATCCTAAACTATGATTATTGAACATAAACGTAAAAACGTAACATCACGCCTGTAATCCCCGAAAGAGTAGGCAGAGGAGTATAGTATAACCCCACATTCACCAGTTACATTTAAGACCCACAATGGAATAGGTAGTGAGCCTATTGCCATACACCGGGCACCCATCGAGACTCCGAGTCACTAATAGAAATTCTAAATTAGAAAAATCCAATAGCACTCGATCCGGGATTTGAATCCAGGACCTCCCGATAGGCAGACGCGCTTTCAACCACTCGAACAACGAGGCAGGCCATTAATGAACATAATTTATAAAATATATGTTTCAAACTCAATCATTTTTGATATTTAGATTAACTCTCGTATTGCTTACAAGGATTTCTAATTACATCATTGTTACAAAAAAACAAAGATTTAATCTTTTATCAAAGAATCCTACAGTTATTTGCAACAACAACAACAGTTCGATCAATTGTAATAATTACAATCATAAACTGGGCGTATTTACGCATTTGTATTTCGTTTTATACCATGACGATGAAATCACAGCATAATGTTTTTATAAAAAAATAGTGTCAACAAAACCTTTCAACAGCTAGGAAGATTGTGGCGAAATAATGCCGTTAATATAATGAAGATATGATTTATTGAAAATTAATCACCGAATGTCGAAATACACTTACATTCCTTGATTATTTTGGGCAAAACAAGAATTAAATGAAAAATCCCCAAGAATGTCAATTTCGTCTTCTTCCGCCATTTTGTTTTTGTGTCAATTTTTTTTGCATTCGTTGAATACCAATTCAGATTGCCATATTAAATTTTTTTTTTCAAACTAACACTTTTGTAACTTTTCTGTAAAGCATATACCCATACAGGAAATATTAATAATTTCGTATAAAAATGAAATTGAGTGGCTATTGACAAAATAATTATCAAAATGAATTTTGACATACAATGTCATTGCATTCGCAATCCCCGATCATAACAATGCAAATGTCAATATGACTGAGTGAGTGTAACCAAATAGATATTAATCACAGTTCGCTATGTAGCGACATTAAAAATATTCATATACCTTCGTAACTCGGGTTACGCTTGTCGCATGTGTATCTTGTTGATTTAATGTTTTTTTATTTATTGCATTGTCACTCAAAATGAATAACTTATGTAAATGGTCTTCTATAAGTGTTCTGTCGGGAATGCACAGAAACTTCTCTTTGTCGGCGGCCTATAATGCAAATTATTCGTAAGTATGTGTTGTAATTTTTACGATAGGAAAAGAATATTTGATATAATATATTTGTATAAAGCGAGTGATAAATATACATAAAGCACGTCAGCTCGTAAGGATTGAGAAATTTGTCACTCACAATCAGTGCTTTCTGCCTACGATGGAGGGACCTGGCGCAATAATAATATATTAAAAAAGTGAATATCTATAATTATATTCAATACATAAAAAGTTCAAGGAGTTACAAATAAAATATTTTAACCATAATGTTTTGATGTAACACTTATGGTTAACACCCTAATGTTAGTGTTAATTACTTATGCAGATAGTGTACTATTGCTTCGCATTATCAGCCATTTCGTAATATTAAAGTTAAACATAGAGATATAATATAATTAACATTACAAATGTTAATTACATAATATAATTTTAGATGCAAGTTGCTAGTAGTTGGCGGAGGAACAGGAGGATGTTCTATAGCAGCGAAATTTGCGAGAAAACTTAAAAAGGATTCAGTTATTGTGTTGGAGCCAAGTTCTGTAAGTGCCACTTTTAAATTAACACAATTTATGACCCTACCCATTCACATTCCAGCATTAGGACAGATCTTATGTTACAATATTTTTTTTTATATCCAAATGTTTTTAAGTGTATAGCTATAATTCTATAAATATAATTATTGTTATGTTCAGATGAATAAATCTTGCAATTGGGATTGGAATGCATTACATTTTAGCACAAATTTATTTAAAATTTAGAAATTTGTGTTTATTACATATTTATTATTTATCCTTAAACTTAACAAAATGTGCTATATACCTAATCCATGGCGAGAAGTAAACATAACTAGTGAAACATGAGAGTGTACTACCGTCTTCTGCCTATCCATTTGGGGATTCAGGTATGGTGTCAGATTAAAAAAAATCAGTATTATTAAATTGATAAAGAAACAGAGAACCAGTATTTTAAAGTTGGTAATTTAAATTTTTGTTTTATATGCACTCTTGTCATGTAGATAATACTATACACTTGATTGTCTTGACTTGTGATTATTGTAATTTAGTTCCAGGTACATTAAAATCCCATTACTCCCACACTCCATATTATACATGTTTTTCACTCAATGATGTTACTAATGTCCTTCTTAGTGTTGGTAGTATTACTGGCTTTTTTTAACTTGAAATTCCTAGTAATAGTGTGAAGTCTGGATTTGTGCTTGGTGTAGGTTGATAGGCTTAGCCCCTAAGAAAAGGGATGTATTATATAACTGCTTAAAATGGGAGTAACTTGCTGCTTCACCTACCTCTGTTAGGGAAGTATAAATGTGATGTTATGTTTGCATTTTGTAAATCAATAAAATAAAGGTTTTTATGTCTATTTATATTACTATAAAAATGTTAAGATGTGTGAGTACAGAGTTGCACTTTTTATGGGGTTATTAAACTAATCTAAGCATGCTGTGATTGGTAAGCCACAAGATAAGGAAACAGTACATTTATTTTCAATAACTTTATGAATCAAATGTAGAATTGAATAGATTGGAAGTTGCAGAACAATATCTAATTTTTCATAATTTGACTATGTTAATACTGATTTTTTAAATGACATAAGGTCTTTTTGTATAAAGATGTTAATTTCTTCTATAGCTATGTTAAACATTAACAAACTGTATGTTATTTTTAAAGCATCTGTCTACACCAACTTAAGTTAAAATTGATTCCCTTTATGTTCATTGTTGTACATTCTTTTATTTTACTTAGTATAATACCATACTATAATAAGAATTATCAGATAAAGCCAGTAATTCCCTTTGAGTACATTGCACTGTTCAATCAACACTATACAATTTACATACTCTGTCATTGCCACAGTTGTCAGTGTAGAATATAAAATACTGCATATTGTTGTAGCATTGATGACTAACTGCACTGTTGAACACATCTTTATTGGTCACAGGCGTGCTAATCATTGTGCAAACACTCATTTCTTGCACATTAGTGCTGATGGTCAACAGTGTACTACAGAGCAATAAGTAGAACAGTGTATTTGTATAGCTGGCTTTGTAACTTTATACATCTTTTTTAAGTTACTTTTTAAGGTTTACATATGAAGGTATATACAATTTTTGGATATTAAATGAATACTTGCCATTTGGCGTTGTTTAGTTTAGGAAGAAAATTGTTACCTAAACTAGAATTATCATATGTATGTCAGAAATCCTGAAATCCAACCTTTTTACAAAAAATGTTCCTTTAAAAATTAAATATCACTTTCTGTAATGGTAAAGAAAAACATCACAAGAAAAACTTCACAGGTTAGCGTTCTCTATAATGTTCTTTAAGGTGTATAAATTTTTCCAACAGAGAGGCAATATTTGCATTTCCAACTATGACCTTAATCCTTATCGTTTAGAGTGAAAATCTATGTCCACCAGGGAATTGGTACAAAGATTGATGATAGTGAGGACTTACACATCTCTCAGCAAAAAATATTTTACTGATTAGCAGCACTGTTTCTTTCCCGTTAGGTCCATTATTACCAGCCCCTGTTCACACTCGTTGGCGCTGGTGTAACCTCAGTGGCATCCACGCGGCGGCACGCGAATAGCGTGCTCCCGGCCGCCGCCCAATGGGTGCAGGACTCCGCTGCGAGCATTGACCCACAGAAGAACTGCGTGAAGACCACCCAAGGCCACGTCATCGACTACGAGTATATCGTCATTGCTGTTGGAGTAAAGAATGACTATTGGAAGGTGGGGGCTGCATATATTTTGCATATGACATTCAAAATGTCATTGAGTAGTGTCTTTTACGAAACGTTCTAAGTACCTATATATTAAAATGAGTTTTGGTTCACTTCCATGAAAAATTCTCCATGGCAGTTAGACTACAAATTATTCATAAAGTTTTTTTTTGATGTTCAAAGGTGGCATAAGTTATATTAAACCAGAAAACGCGGAATCTCTCCCCTCTACTCTGCCGGTCATAGTTATTTAATATCGCTACTGTATTCTGATTAAAAGTTTTGTTAAGGAAAAAGTGGTTAGTTTATTACTCAGGTTTTTTTATTATCGCGAATTCAGCCAGTCCAGTGGTATATTTTGTAGATAGGAAACTGATAGTTGGCACTGCAAATGAAAGATAATGCTTTGTGGATGGTAACATTAATGGAAAATAAATGATAATATATGCAATACATAAATTATTTATCTGTATATTACTAAAATTAAATGCTTATAAATATGTGTTATTAATTTTTCCGCCGCTTTTGTCTTGTAAGCTACCATAGCCGGAGGGGCGACTAAAGCCGTTAAAAAGGAAATAATGATAACTGATTATGGCCTTAACCATTAGGAGAGACATGTGGGCAACAGTGAAACGATAGATGACTTAATGATGATGTCTTTTTCCAGATTCCCGGTTTGGAACAAGGCTTGCAGGACAAGAATAGCGGTATATCGACGATTTACGCACCGGAGTATTGCGAGAAGACATGGTCGGATTTGCAGAGCTTCAAGGGGGGCGAGGCAGTGTTCACGTACCCCGACACCCCAATCAAGTGCCCCGGCGCGCCGCAGAAAATTGCTTACATGGCTGATGCTTACTTGACCAAGGTAAGGTTTGATTTAAATGCATTGGTTTCGTACCCTTTTAAGTATCTTCTTGAACTGCATTAAAACTGCCCAGTCTGCGCGCAGTCGGTGTGCAATTCTAATGATTATGACGATAAAGTGCAGTTGATTAGCAGTTTTGATACAGTTAAGCAGTTTTATAGCAGCTTCTGAATTTAAATGGATTTCATTACACATAAATTGTGTGGAGACATGTACTGCTCCATGGATGTTTTGATTGATAACTGAATCATTAAGTGTACATAACATAATGAATAAAACTAATTAATTTTGATTTCGATTATAAATCAAAAACCTTATTAAACTTATTTTTGACTAATCTCTAACAAAATTTCTATTTGCGCACTCGTTTGCAAATCCATTTATAACGGTTTCAATCGTGATTATACATATATGTACCGTAAAACATTAATACATAATCTTATCATACATACTTATAAAATAAATACTATAAGAATATAGAGCCAACGATATTATGTGTAACCCGCGCGCGACGATTTGAGCGGGGGTGTTCGTACAGTGCGCAAAAAAAACCTATTTCAGAGTTTATGATAACTGAAATTTTAAAATAATTTTCACGGAACTATCATGAATATGTATGACAATTTTTGCCTTTAATTTCTAACGTTGGCATTTATTATGTTTTTATAAATGCTAATCACAATATTTTAAACACTAGCCGATAAATAAATGAAAGAAATAATTAATCTTTATACATATTGTGCCATACTATACATACATGCATCTCTATTTTCCTATATTATATCGCGCGATATGGCACGTTATCACACAAAACCTGACCAGTCGTTGTCGTTATGCAGTGTTTCATACTCACGGCGTCGGTCGAATTGGTTTGATTTAAAACAATAATAGGTACCTATGTTGATTTTTAATTATCCTAAAGTGGTATCTTTAGGTTATTCAATAATACGGTGCCCCAAAACCTCTCCTTTATGTTACTGATCAGATAGACTGATGATGATGATGATGTTGAAGGTACAGATTGACCACAGATTGTCTGATATTGACAGAATGTATCATTTATTTCTTTGTATTTGTAATGCCTAGTACGTATGTAAACGGTTTAACTGTCAACGCTTCTTCTCTACATGGTATAAACTTTAACTGTGCTAAATTTCACACTCCTTTGGGCGCGCTCATGCCGAATAGCATGGTCGGCGAGTGACGACCACAGGCATCAATACCGTCAACACCGGGGGGCAGTTGACCCTCTGAGCCTGCCCGGGTAAGGAGGGAATCCTCGAGGCCCGTAAACTCGTACCCATGCGGCGAAACCCACCGCGGCGACGAACGACAAAGTAACGTAACGGGCGCGCTGTAGGAGTATAAAAATAAGTAAAGTAATTTTTTTTAGTATTAATACAGATGTGTATAAAAGTAATAGAAGAAACAATTCAATATAAATAATGGTCTATATGACAAATTGTCTTGTGTTTTTATTCCGTTACTCAAACATTCAATCGCACCTCGTCCGTGGAATATAATACGTCGTATTGTATTTCTTATAAATATTTTACGTAAAACGGCACTAGCACGCGAATCGCGAATATTACCACTGTTATGACATACGTGTTGTCATAACAGTGGTAATATTCGCGTTTATTAAAATATGTTTCTTAAATTCCAATGGTTAAGTTTTTCACTATGACGACATCTTTTCATTCCTTCCAGAAATATTGGTATTGAAAAATGTTAATCAAGGCGTGTTTTTACCATCTCATAAATTATTATCCATTTGATACATTATACCGCAAAATTAATTCAAATAAATTAATTTGATGTCAATGTAAAAATAAAGAAAAAATTATCGATTGAACAACATAATTTCAACTTACTATAAAATGTGTCTGACTGCTATGTTTTACAACTGATGGGCGTTTGTTAATATGGTGAATGATCGGTTCTCTCTTGATTATAATTTACTTACCTGTTCAGACAGTCCTCTATAACTCAATAAACGTCTTATTAAAGTCGTCAGAGATCGTACGTATATTTTAATTACATTATTTATGAATTTTAAAGTAACTTCACGCCTGTAATCTCCGAAGAGGTAGGCAGAGTAATGCAGAACACTCCCACCTTTCACCGGTTACGTTTACGTCCCACTATGGAATAGGTGGTGAACCTATGTATTGCCATGCATCAGGCACATATCCAGACTCCGAACCACTACTAGAAAAGCAGTCGCACTTGCAACCAACACAACCAAAGAGGCAGTCTACGAAGTTTCTACGAATTTTAAATGACATTAATTTTATGACATTATTTTATGACATTATTTTCGGTCAATAATATTGTTTATAATTTTAACATCAGTTTTTTTTTCATTATATTATAGGCAAGCTTTTGGCCACGATTTCGGCTAATGGTGAGTGCAGATTAGTCCTAAAATGGAACACGCATGCCCAGGGAGAACCTCTTATACACCCTTGTTTTGAAGAGTCATAGATTATATTGTCCGGAAACACAGCCGCCGACAGGGTGTTAGTAAGGCGGCTAATTTGTGTTTTTACATTTTTGTATTTTTCATATATTTTTTCAAATTCCAGTCGAATGTACGCTCAAAGTCGCACATAGTGTACAACACGTGTCTGCCGGTGATCTTCGGCGTGAAGAAGTACGCGGACGCGCTGTTGAAGGTGGTCGCCCGGAAGAACATCCACGTCAACTACAAGACGGTGCTGAAAGAGATCCGACTGGACAGTAAGGAAGCCGTGTTCTTCAACACGGATGACAGGAGTAAGGTATTGGATTGAATTGATGACCATCCGTCTGAGGTTATCATGTAGCACTATGATATCGGAATCTCCAATAAAAGCGGGAGAGCTGTACTTCAAAGCCAGTAACGCATTCGCCATTCCTCTCCTGTTACAAATGTTCATAGACGACGGTGCCACTTCAAACTCAAATTATGACTTTATGTTCACAGCATCGGAAGTATTGCGTTAGAAATGTTAAAGATAATAGGTACTTGTGCTGTGATAAGACATGGATACCGCTGTACAATGGATACCATGGATACCTACGGAATATTAACTTTATGTAAGCTCGATTGGAACCGACGCGGAATTTGAAATTAGTAATAGGCTTGTCCGAGTATTTACCTCCTACGTACATCCATCATTTTTACTCCAAGTAGAATAGTATTAACTGAACTTATGGGTGCAACTGTTGTGCTCTCATTTCAAATGCTGGATAGATGTTTCTAGAACAGTAAAAAAAATATAATATATTTTATTTATCTCTTATATATTATTATTACATTTCTAGGATATAACGCTCCCCTACAACATGCTGCACGTGACTCCTCCCATGAGCACGCCCGACTTCCTGCAGCAGAGCCAGGACCTGGTGGACTCGGCGGGCTATCTCACCGTGGACAAGTACACGCTGCAACACACCAAGTATCCCAATGTATACGGTCTCGGCGACTGTACCAACACGCCTAACAGTAAAACTGCCGCTGCCATTGGTAAGTGTAACAATTTAATTATTTCCGCTACATAGTAACAATTCTTTATCTGCTCTATTATGGGCTGAAAGTTTTGGTAAGTGTGTAGAAGGTTGTATGTTTTCTTTATTTAACAACTTTGAAACCTAATACAATAAAAATCAGAATTTTTAATAATTCTGATTTTTATTGTACGCGGATCAGTCGCTACGGTACCACTTTCAAAAACGTCGAATGCTTTTTATAACGTACACCCGTGTGTATCTGTAACGGGATAGGATCTAGGTTCACTTTTTGGCGCGCACATCCTTAAAAAAGTTTACCTTTTAAGATTAAACGTCACTTGCAGTAAAGTTGAAGTAAAACTCATTTGAAGAGGAGATTCGCATGGAACAGTCCCTCAACTCACGTGATGTGTGATGTATGCCCGCAGCGAAGCAGGGCTACGTGGTGGAGCAGAACCTGGCGGCGAGGATGGGCGGCGCGCGGGGCGGGGCGCGCTACGACGGCTACGGCGCGTGCCCGCTCGTCACCGGCTACGGCTCCTGCGTGCTCGCCGAGTTCCTCTACGACGGCGTGCCGCGCGAGACCATGCCCTTCGACCAGGTGCGCACCCCACTCGCTCATTATAACTTTAATATTGGTTATTTTTAATATTGGTTTTAATATTTAATTATGGTTATAAGTTCCTCACTAATGATAAGTTTCCTCAGTAATTATGGATGTATCACTAATTATAGATGAGCCAACCAGGCAGCAGCGACAGCCTAGTGGTTAAGAATTCAGCCCCTCACTCCGGGGGTGCTGGGTTCAAACCCCATGGCGCGCTTTTTACAAAAGTGCGTTTTAAATTTAAATATCACTTGCTAACGGTGAAGGAAAACATCGTGAGGAAACCTGGACACCTTGGAATTTATAAAAAAAATATATATTTTCCAAGGTGTGTGAAGTCTGCCAACCCGCACTTGGCTAGCGTGGCAGCCTATGGCCTTAACCCTCTCAATATGAGAGGAGACCCGTATTCCAGCAGTGGAATTGTAATGGGTAAAAAAAACGATATTTTTATGTTAAAGGTTAATAGTCGAGCAGGTAGCAGGTACGAATATCACCCACATCATTAGCAAACATCGTCGGTAACTTATAAGTGATTTATTATCTCCATCCCCTTCAAGTCTAAAAGCTGCAACCGCATTAGTAGAAACAGACATCGATCACAAACAGACACATACGATCTCGACTGTACTTTATAAATTAACTGATAAATGATTCACGATACATTAATGCCTGGCTTATGTTAACAATTCGTTAAGCTGACTAAATGAGTTTGTATGTGGTTACTTGAGATTTTATCATGGATTATACGATGTTTATCATTTTCATGCTTTCGAACGCCTACACTGAGCGTACTAACTTAAAGCATACAATATTATATGCAAACAATCATTAAAATATCATTGTATTTCAATTTATTTCCATGTCAATAGAATCGTATAAAAATCATTTAGTATTCAGTAACTGTACCGACAAAATAGTAACTGTACAAACAGACAAGACGTACTATAGATACACAAATAATAATAATAATCGACTCATTATAATTCCACTGTTGGAATATGGGTCTCCTCGCACATTGAGAATGTTAAGGCCATAGTCTGCCACGCTGACCAAGTGCGGTTGGCAGACTTCACATACCTTAGAAATTTAATTTTTTTTATAATTTCTAAGATGTGTATGTTTCCTCACGATGTTTTCCTTCACAATTAGCAAGTGGTATTTAAATTAAGAACGCACTTTTGTAAAGAGGTGCGCGCCAAGGATTTGAACCCGGCACCCCCGGAG
>DWMG01004406.1:0-10961 GCA_018244855.1 Elbella merops | reverse complement strand
GGCGTCCTGCAGACAACAACGGCACCGGTGCTATGTACTGTGATTACCATTATTTATAGCCTTATCTAAACAACCGCGCCGTATCCATGTCTCGGCTATCGAGTAGGGCGGTTGATTCCCAATAATAGCAGCGTTGTCTAAATTGACAATTTCCATGCAAATTTAAAAAAAAAAATTGTTGCAATAAAAGTAGCATTTATACGAGAAGTCCTAAATAATTCCTAATTTGGAATATCCACACCGCCCTCCATTCTACCAAAAAGGATCAACATATGTCTATAACAAAATTTTTATCGTTCCATTTGGAAAATATTTAGCACGCGATCTCAATCGTCAGATGATCGCTCCTTCCCCCTTCACTGCCTTCGAGCACTGAGGACCTGGACTCCTCTAAGGTTGAAATCATCGAAGCAGACCAATGAGTGCTAGTCAGTGCCATAAGCTATTGATTATTGCCAAAAATAACGTTAGTCCGTCGGCCTTCGAGAGGACCTTGAAGCCAATACTCTGCAGACTGATGTGCAGCTATATATACTCTTGTAAAAACTCTTTCTTCAACAATAGTGCACAATCCTCTCATAATGTTAGTGAGCTGTATCCTAGCCAGCAATGCACTAGAAGCTACAGGTTAGCAGCATGAGGGCACTCTTCATACCCTAGAGCTGGATAGGGCACTCTTCATACTCTAGGGCTGGATAGGGCTCCTTCAAAACCTACAACTCTTTACAGACTCTACCAATGTCAATGGATATCTGCTAAAAATGCATTTCAAACCCTTCAATATATCACAGGCTTCTCTGATGTCTAAAGAAAAGTCGTTCTGGTCGCCTTTTGTTTTAAAAGCCCCATTGTATGTTGAGATGCCCATTCTCAGAACATATCCACGGGTTAGGCATAGACGGACAAATATACCTAGACCGTCTTCCCGCAACAGGAGAGCGGGATCTTCGAGGAGACACCGAACCGGATCCGTCTAGGTACATTTGCTTATAGCCCGTGTGCCGCCATCTGTTGGCAAGTTACAAAGCAATGCTTATCAATGCTATTTAAAAAATTGCAACACTGCATACAGTTCTGATTATTATTGTTGTACTATCATGGCAAGTCTCTTACTGCGAAGGCAGAGAGCACCAAGTGTCAAATATCTACAATGCAAACACCTTTATTATATAACATCTTTTAGAAACATAATCACTTGAACTTACAATTGTTAGATCTGTTTAATCAATTATCATTTCTCTCTCTGGTGTCAACATTCTTCAGCTATTCATACCATACATTTAATATATATTGTATTTTTATTGTACTGAGTCACTATTACCAAACTTCCACTGTGAATCACCTTGTATACTGTTCAAGGGCAGACTATAGGATATTTCTAACTTGGGGGTATTATCCCCAGTTGGTCAATCATAACCAACATACGTTGTTGTTTCAATTCATTACATCTCATATATACCGTTATCTATGTCCTCTAATTCTATATTATATGGTATTACTAAGGAAGTGTGTAGATTTCAAACAATTTCACAAGTAAAGCAAATTGGGCACATTCAGACACTGTGTTCTAGTGCGAAAAATTTCTGATGCAAATTGTCCTCCATCAGTTATGGTTTGTGGTCTTTTGTATATCCACACATCGATGCTGTAACTGGGTGGTGAGGAAAGGTTGGATTCGTTTTAGACAACTGGTTGTTCACAGACCAATTTCAAAGAGATATAATTAATTTTGTTGATCTGAACTCACCTGTTGGGGTCCTTCTCTTCGACCTCGAGCAGCTTTCTGTCCCAGCTGCCTGGAGACGCCTGGCGAGCTCTCTTCATCACATTGTCAATTTCCTTCCGACGACCTGCGGGATTCGATGGATCTGCAGACAATGAACATGGTTACATACTGTTACATCCAGTTAATGTTTCCTGAGTTCTATTCCTTTTTCGTTCTTATATCTCACCACAAATATTTTCAAAAGCAGGTAAGGATAACAAATGGGCAATATATGGCAGGAAAAAGGTGATAATTGGCTTCAATATAATTCCATATTAATTAAATTGTCCAATATGTAGTACATTCAAAGTATATTTAACACCCAATTATAGATATAAGTCTAGAGGTGTCATGTCTGCCTATGCTTTTTTTATATCTTATCTGGCAATCAGATAAACAGACAATGTGCTTGTAAGTGGTCACCTTCATGTAAGGACTTTGCAACACATGAAGAGTGGCCAATGCTTTGACTAGTTTGCTGGAAACCAACCTAATGCTCAGCTGTAATAAAATATTGATGATGAGTTTCTCCATTGACAGCCACATGTAATTATGAGTTGCGCCTATTATTTAATATTGCCAGTCTACTTCTAATCCAAAAAGAAATTCTCATAGTAGACAAGGGAATAGGAAGATTGATAATGTTAAGGAGTGGATCAAAACTCACCTGTTATCCTGGAGTGTTGTGGATTGCGGTCCATGTGCAATCTATTCTTTGAGGCCGTTTCGGCCGCCCGGGAGACGGAGCCGTTCCGACGGGACGACATTCTGCAATGAGAGATAGCATCTATTCATGTGATTTGCTAGACATGTGACATGTGTCATTGTCTTGAGACTCCACATGTGACATAGATGTCAGGCAGGGATACTGTTTTTTTCATTAAGTCTAGCAAAAAGACAGGCAGGCAGACAGGCCATATAATGTTATTTCAGTTTTCTATGAATATTTGCAACATCCATAAAGTGACTAAAGAATTATGGCTGGCTTTGAATGAGAGTTCCCTTTACACCTATCGCGAAAGACCCAATGTCATAATATTTCCTGCAAAGCTTAAGAGGCTGATTCTATATTTTTGTTTCAAACATGTTGATATATGTTAAACTACAAAGTGACCCTTAGAATGGTCCCTGCCTATTGTCATTATAAGAATCACATTACACACACACACACCACACACCACACACACCACACACACACACACACACAATCAGCCTGTCATTGTCCACTGCTGGACATAGTCCTTTCCATTGGCACACCACTAAGCTCGATCTTCTGCTCTATGCATCCAACCACTGCCACTTTGTGTATATTGTCACTCCACATACCTGGAGTGCCTCCTACACTACTAATCACATTAACAGCTTGGAAATTTTGTATGTCAAGCTCCATTTTATAGTATAAATACCTATATTATCTGAAAATTAATACATCAATAATGTAACATCACACCTATATCTACCTGAGCAGATAGGCTGGTGAGTGTAATATCCTTCCTCATTTCATTAGTCAAGTTAGACCTCCTATCATACAATACAATAGAAATATTCTTTATAGTACACCAAGACGATACAACAGAGACAGTACAAATCTTTGAAGACACACAAAAGGTGGTCTCATCTCTAACAACTGATCTCTACTAGACAACCTTTGGGTAGGAGTCAATAATAGCAGAATTCAGACAGTGATAATCAGATCATAGAGTAGCTAGTAAGTCTATTGCCATATCCTGGGCACAAATCCTGGTCAAATCTACTAGAGGTAGTGTTTTTCTTCTTCTTATAATGTCTCACCAACTAGAGAAGGTTGGCTATCAATTCTATAGACTTCTGCAGTTTTGCAAAACATGAAATAGTTTGGCAGCTTTGGCTATTCCTGTCCCCTCCCTTATGTTTTGAAACAAGGATTTCTTTCTCCACCCAATACAACAATTTAGTAGACACATACAAAATGTAAAATGTACTGTTTGTAAATTGGTATAATTGGGCTCAATAACACATTCTTAACCAGCACATATTCAATTCAATTCCAACACTGCCTCATGGAATAAGTACAAGCCTTCCAACAGACTTTGATTATTAGCCCTGCCTGCTGGGTGAAGTGAGCTTGAGAATGGACTGCTCAGATTGGAATCAAATGGCAGTGTGGTGATATCAAAATATTATTACTAACAATTTAGAATAATTCGTCAGTATTAAGGGTTAGTAAGCTGAAGTGGCAGTGGGCTGGTCATATCTGTCTCAGAACCAATGGTCGCTGGAGCAGACCCATTCTGGAGTGAAGACAGTGACTTGACAAACATAGCATAGGAGACCCTCCAGTTAGGTGAAGTGACGATATATTCAAAGTGGCTGGCAGTGGTTGCATGCAAAGAGCCGAAGATGAAGCTCAGTAGCATGCCATTGGAGAGGTCTATGTCCAGCAGTGAATGGGAGTAGGCTTATGATGATAATGATGATGTCAGGAATGATTTATTCGTCAAGAATAATTCATCATGAGCACAGGCATGACTTAGTATATGTACATTTTTCTAACTCCCATATGGGTAAGTTTTTGCAAGTGTGAACACTAATCAAGAGGTTTTGGATTGATCATTAGACCTGATACTATTAGGTTTATTCTGATTAAAAATTTCTATTTGTGACTCAGTCTGGATCCATGCCCAGTGCAACAGTGCCCAGGGCAATAGGCTTACCACCTATTCATATAGTGGGACTTAGATCATAACTGGTTAAACAGCAGAATACTACACTCTTCTGCCTACCAATTCAAGGATTACAGACATGAAGTTTTTTTTTGTGTGACATTAATAAATTATATTTATTGTATGCTATAAAATAAAATACTTGTTTTCCCTATAAAAACACCTCTTTCACTTATAATACCATCCTTACAACATTGTATGCTTGTTCCTTAAGTAGACAAGGTTCAGATAGTGAGAATATGTTACATTTCCTTACAGTGTAATATACACAATATATAAATATTACAATTATTTCCAGTGACACATTTAAAATCGTCAAAAACTTATAAGTCTATTGGTTATCAACTTGTTACTTGACCAATACTCCTCACTGCTATTATACCTATGCTTCTGTAGCTTTAAATATGCATCAGATGTTGAATATGTGATTTCATAATTTTTGTTAGGGAATGGTGTTAATTTTCATCTTCTTACCACCATTAAATTTTTTTTGTACCCGAATCAAAATAATAAATGTGATATTAACACACACAACAAACATTTAAAGGTTTAATGCTGAATATGAAACAACTATGTAGGAACTAATGTTTAAAATACACAAGAGTTAAAATATTGCAGGCTCATTAATTAAATTGGAAATTTGATTATTCAGCCCTCAGCTATACAGATTTACAATAATCCAGATCAGGGGTTTTACAGATATACGCATCTGCATCCACAAATGCAGTGTTGCTAATTGATCTAGATGCCATCAACAAATATCCATACATATACGGTAGGGGTGTTACGGATATTCGGAATTACGGATAATGCGGAGTATTCACATTAATTTCAACATCTGTATCCGCATCAACTTATGCGGAGTTTTTGCGGATGCGGATATGAAGAAAGTAGGAGGGGCGAGAATGGCACGTGTCCGTTAATTGAACAACAGGAAAGCGCATACTTGAGATTGTGACAAGTTCACACAGGTTTTGTCAGTTTTGTTTTAGTTATTGATGTGACTCCATTGTCAATCAATTATAGTTTTTGTTTACTGTGTTGAGTTAGTTGTTTATGTGGTTAATGAATGTTTGAATGTAAATATTGAGTGAAAAAGTAAATTAAAATGTCACCACCAACAAAAGCAGTATGGCATCTGGACTTGTTTTATACTAGACAACAGTGATCCCGACAAGTCTGAGTATAAAATATGTAATAAATGGTACTCGCGAAAGGGACATACAACTACCTCTTTGAAAAAACCAACTGAAATCAATGCACCCAGAGGAGTATGGTTTATTCAAAGGCGTGAATAATGACAACCAATTAAAAAAATAAAGATGATGCAGGTATGTTATGTATAGATTTATTATCGAATAAATATCCAGTTTTATTAAACTTAGTTACAAGTTGGATACAATAAATGTTAATAATAAATACTTTTTTGATTGACTAAGCTACATTTTTTTTGTTTTATGTTTTTCAAATAATTTTATTAAAACAAATTAAATAATTTTAAGAAAACGAACAATCAAATAGCTTGTAGGTTTATATATTTTTTTTAGTCTTTGTTGTTCGAATAGAAGTCAATTGTTTTAATGTTTTCAAAACATGTTGTGTTTTTTAGATTAAATTTTTCCTAATTAGTAATGACGATAATAACTCTAAAAAATTGACAAACTGATTGGAAAAATGATAGTGCTTCAAAATTTACTATTTAACTTTATAATTTGGATTTTGCTGTCTTATACGAGAGTTAGCACCCAAATATAATTTCAGAGGATATAATGATTTTACTGATTTAGTGTGCAATGAAATATACGGACCTGTACTAAACTGAACTTGAAACTCTCTCCAGCATTGCATGCAAATATTTATCACCTTCACCAGCCCGTGTCCCCAAAGAACAACTGTTTAGTGGAGCTGGGTTAATATATGATCAACTAAGGAACAGGTTGGAGGGTAAGACAGTCTCAATATTACTGTTTATTTTATATAATTTACCCATTTTAAAATTTAATTATTAAACAAAGTTTCTCTTAATTAAACTATAGACTTAAGCATGATTATAAATGTACCGGCTTAACTCACGTATGTTTTTCGGGGTGGCCCGACTAATTTAGATATAGACTAGTATAGACTTAAAATGGTAATAAGTGAGTGTAAAAATGGATTTCACTTTGTTTTCAAAATATATCGTAATATAATAGATGTAAAAATAATATAACCTAATTATAATCAATCAATTTTCATGTTGCATGCATTTGAAATTGGAATATCTTAAACAAATCCTAAAATCCACAGCTGCAGATGTGAACCTCTGACAATTCATATCTACGGATGTCAAAATTTTGACATCCGTAACATCCCTGATCTGGACTATCAACCTGGCCCATCAAAAAACTTTGATAAACGTTGCAGTATTTTAGTAATTCAAAAAGATATGTCATATCCTAATAATATTTTAATAAACAATGAGTTTTGTAAATAAGTTTAATTTATTTTTGTTGCTTTTAATAATTACCCAATATTATGTTTTAGGCTATGATATGTAGAAAACCTGCCTATCTTCATACATTCAATTATCCAGATTTTTGAATAACTGATTGCCTAATGAGAACAATTAATGCTGTTATTTGAGTGTCTACTATAGTCATATATAATTGTTAAGTGTGGCCCAAACTTAAACTATGAATCTCAAGAATTAAGGGAGGCAGAATACTAAATTTATCCTAATTCAGTCCTGGCTTTTAATACATTTTAAATTATTCCATACAAAATAGAAAAACCCTTCAATATAATCTTACCCAGGAGAAATAAAAAAAACGCATTTACATATGAAAAAGAAAAAAAAATTGGCAAAACATTATATCTTGAATTATACATATGTGTGGATAAATCAGAATATTAGACTAGCTCCCTCATTGTACCTGGCCACTGCAGCCTCCACACTAGCCAACATGATCAGTTCAGCAGTTTGACTTTATGACACTACAAGCAGAGTTACTGTAGTGTTTGTCGTTAATGTTGATGTTCAATATTATTTGTTATGCTTGTTATGGAGAGCAGGGCGATCTAGTACTAATATCCTACATACTTAGGGGATATACATATAAGATTTGTTGTAGAATGTGTACAAGATTTTTAATGAATTTTATTATTACTATTAATGTTAATAATAACCTGTTAACACCTGTGAATTGATACTCAGCATTAGATGTAATTATCAAACACAGACACTTCTTAGCTCAGTAAGAAACCATGTACCTACATTTCAGTTGCCAACATTCACCATGGACATTATTGTGAGACCAGAAAGAAAACTTTCATCTCAGAAGGTAATTGGTTTGACGGCCTAGTACAATATTTGCTCTAGTAACAGGTATTCACAATGGAAGACGCATTAACCGACATACTGACAGTGGCACAAAAGTTTGACAGATCATGTTTGACAACGTTTAAAATGGTCTACATTACATAAAAATTTATGTGCAATTCGTCAAACGAGCCCAGAAACCGGCTCACTTACAACTGATCTATATTTACTTTCACAAGATGGCGGCTTCGGGTTATTGATTTTTCGCGTTGACATTCGTCTGAAAAAAGCTTACCTCTAAAGTTCTGTTTGCGAGTAAGCGGAGCTAGGGCTCCAACGCGCGCGACGAGACGCGGGGGGCGAAGCCCCGAGGTAGCCCGCGGTGCCACGCGGAGGCACACGAACTCCAGCGACGTCGCTGTAAGCCAACCGACATACTTAACATGACGAAAATCGCGCGCGGCGCGGACGCGGTGGCTTCTAATGAAGCTGTCGCGGAAACGGAAACCCTCGTGAGGCAAACATGCAGCCTCCGGGCGCACGCGGGCGCGACAGCTGCCTTCCGAGGCAGCCCAACGACTTGGACGAGTCACCTCCATTTTTTCTCCTTTGTCCCTCCAATTGAATCTTGCCCCAAACGCCGACAGCTGAACATCAAACATACTAAATCCACCTTAATTAATCACAAAACAAAGTTACGAACCAGTAGACACGGAAACTTTCACTGAAGTTCAATGGATATGCCGATGTACTCGCTAAATAATTCCGCGACACACCTTTTTCGATGCATCGGCCATTTTGTTTTATGAAGAAATTGACATCAGAGCTACGTCTTTTCTAAACGTCGTTTTGTTTTTACAAATTAATGAAAGTAACACATTCGTAATAACTTCTTTGGGAAATGATTAGGAAATTAATATTAAATTTTGATGTTAAAAATTATAGTGGTAGGATGCTGGTATTAAATAATTTAATCGATTTTCTTATTTACGATATATCAAAAGATAATATTATAGTAGATAAAATGCTTTGGAACCGATTAAAAATAACTTTGACAAGCAATCTTATAACGCTTGTATTGTGCTACTATTATTATTTCGGCTTAAAATATCTACCATGACAATATCACAAAAGCGTAAAATTTAAATAACAGAAATATCTTGAATACATATATTATCATTTTTAAAATGGCATACTTAATTTTAATGGTCTTGAAATTTATGTGTATAACAAATTTGTGTTACTTATAGAGAAATACGAGTCTTACTAAAAGCTACTAAATAACAGCATCCAACATGGCAATTCGCAATTTTGAAAAAAAAAAAGATAGTGCGGTAGCAGCATCCAGCGAGAGGGGAGTGTTATTAGCACTTAGTTTTAAGTATTTTTTTTAGTTCGATTATAATTATTAATTTAGTGTAATAGTAAAAATACAATTAATTATTTAATACTAATAGTAATTAATACCTTCAAGTAAAATATTTTTCATTTGTGGTAAATTATGAAAGTCAGTGCTAATTTATTTTAAAAACTTATTGTTACTACAAGAGCGGACTAAATCAGTGGCACGGCATACGGGTTGGTGCATTTAATAAAAACGCTATCCGCGACATAACAGCCTGCAAAATTGACGGTAAGTACTAAATTTTATTACATCTGTCGTTCTGATAACATCTACCGACTCACTAATGGCTGTACTGCATAGGTGCGATTTAAAAAGTTATGAATAAACCGATAATGCAATATCTCTAACCTATTTTTGTTTTCATGGGCTTCGTTAATAAATAGAAATTAAATTTAACTCCTTTCTGTGTCCGACACTAGTTTTTATGAGGTTGTAATTCCAAAGTGCCCCCAATGAACATTGACGGGTTTACTTACAATTCCTGGGTACATATAAAATTTCTTAAAAGTTGACATAGTTAGCATAATAACAATGTTACAATTCTTCATGTTTTCGACAATTTCATCGTTATTTGTATGGATTTTCATTTAAAATCAATTACATATGTATATGTTTTTTATCAGAGAAAATTTGTTTTAGAGTTTTGTTTCTTTTTTCTATCATCGAGCCAGCATAAATAAACACATGAATGGGTTCATGACATGATTATTACAAATTAATTTTCTTCACGATACCCGTGTATCGTATTTTTTGGCCAAATAAGTCATATTTAGGAGATTTGTCTCGAACAAAAATGATATAACAATTGAATATTTAAGCATACATATGTTTGACAACCACTACTTAGCGATATTAAGAGCGCAAAACAGTTGATCGTAAAACAGACTCCTAAAGTAGGAAGTATTCAGCTGTTTTCTAATAGCTATGTGACCTCAACTTTACTGTTGTCTTCACGTCACGTTGCTTACGGGGCAGGCAGAGAATCGAATGCCAAATTTTTCTATCCTTAGAGACTTGTCGTGCTTCTACCATAATCATCACTCTCTTCACACGATAATATAACGATGTGATGTCAACCTTATTCTAGTCTTCACGTCAATTCTCTCACGGGGTAGGCAGAAAGGATCCTCTGCCAAATATCTCTGTCCTTACAGAACTGACGTGCTTCTTCCACATTCATTATTCTCTTCACACGATACTTGCGTCCATCGGTATTGTTCATCTGTTTTGTCAATGTTTCATCAGCCATTTATATCAAATGTCATTGTAAAAATATCAGTGATTCATGTCAAATTTCATTGTTTAAAAAGATACCATTTAATAGACAAATTAATAATTAATTGATTGTAAAGCAATACCTTTTTGCATGGCCCGCTAACACGACGAAACCCCGTCCTATTGGTATATGATGGTACATGTAAAATTGGTATGTGATAGCGAGCCATCAACAACTTTCAATCGGTTTCTCTTCAATATACAGGGGAAAGGAGAGAATGATCGATGTTGGAGCCACCACTGAATATCCAGTAATTATTATTAGGTGATAGTTTCTTCCGTAGTACATAGAGAATTGACAGACTCGTTGGTCAAGTGGTAGCAAGTGCGATTACTGATCGAAGGATTCGATTCCTGTGTCGGCTACTGTTGGGTTTTTATAAGATTTTCTAGTAGAAATTTTTAGTAGTGACCCGGAGTCTGGGTCTGAGTCCCCGTCATCCAATAGTACCCGACCCGGGATTTGAACCCAGGACCTCCCGATCGGCAGTCGCGCTTGCAACCACTCGACCAACG
>DWMG01004405.1:0-10961 GCA_018244855.1 Elbella merops | reverse complement strand
GGAACATGTGATAATCGTTTAAACATACGAGTATCGTATATCGCCCAATATCGTGAGGTCACAGGAGAGTGAGACGAATCCACAGAATAAATACAAATAAGAAAATGAGTGTCTACAAAGGAGGCTTAAGTTAAAGCTGCCGGGTAATCACTATTTGTAGGCTAGATGCTGTGATTAGTAGGAACATTTTCCACCTTCGGTTTGCACTGGAGTGGCTGTCTGAAGCCTATTCGGCGCTATGATAGAACTGTCTTATAGTCTAAATGAAATACCTTAATGTGTAGCACCTGGTATGAGTATGGTTATATATACCGGCTCAACGCACGTATGTTTTGAAACTCATTCATAATTCATATACCGCACCATCAATAACCTTATTGTGCTAAACGCTACGGGATATTTGATAGGAAAACTTCATATGAAGTTAGTGTACGGCCTAAACGTACCCTATATCTTTCTAGTTCATGCTATTTAGTGCGCTAACGATACGAGTATTTAATATGTTGTCGGGAATCAAACGTACTTTGCATAAATGATCCATAAAGCAGCAACTTGGTAATAATTATATTTTGCCATTTGATTCAAGTCTGGGCAGAGCCCGTGCTACGGTGACGGGAAAATTTATTAACATTACAAATATTTCTTTATACATTTATAGACGTCTAAAAGTATTTCTTCTGGGCAGGAATCGAACCCCTAGCACCTAGACAGCCAAAAAATCAGAGTTACCTTCCACTCAACTAACAACCGAGTGAAATAATCGAATACGTTACTGAGTATTCATATATCTATATACTACATAAGTAATATGATAATATATCACAAAAATATAAATGGATTCGAAATATTATTTATGTA
The DNA here is from genome assembly GCA_018244855.1 of Elbella merops. Lineage (NCBI taxonomy): Eukaryota > Metazoa > Arthropoda > Insecta > Lepidoptera > Hesperiidae > Elbella > Elbella merops. Next base: position 10,103 of record DWMG01004405.1, on the reverse strand, counting down.
TGAATATTTATTTATTTGGGGCGATAAGAGCGCCCCAATATTTATCATGGATATCTTTTATTCATGCTTAGAGCGAACGAATTACATATCAAGAGGTATTACCATGTTCCACGCAAATGTTGTGATTATTCTTGTTTATTTCCCGTGAATACTTTTCAGACTACCTTCTAAATATGCATATAAGGCGAAAAATTTTTTGCTCTTTTTTCAGTGCTTTTTACCCCCGTCTGTCTGATCTGTCCGTGCGTCTGTGTTAAACGTAGCTCCTAAAAGAATGGATCGATTTTGATATTGGTCATCATGAAATATCATCAAACTCTACACATGGTAGAGTATGGAGGAAAACAGTGCCCTGTTCAAGCAAATTTTAGTGTACTTTATTATATTACGATACCTCCGCATGTTTTTATATCGTCTCTACTATTGCGTGTGCGACGCTGAAAGTAATTCCATCGGTTTGCAAATAATGTTTTTTTCCTACAAATTGTTTGCACAACGCTTCGTGGAGCGGGATATTTAAACAGAGAGGATTACATGTATAATGTGTACAAATATTTGCAGGGATGTGCAAATAGGGAAATCGAGTGCTTTTCAGCGGGAAAAGGAGTAGTGATTTGTCAGTAGTATATTGATTTACATTAATATACCTAACATTGTAATTTAATTTGAAACTTACGATTTGTAAGGTCTATACATTATGTACGTATACTGATTATATTTCGTAGTATGATGATGGATTAAATATATAAAACATGCTATGGAGAATCTTCCATCAGCATCATCGCAAGTCATATTTAATTTTAAAATTTATAATCTTAAGATTACAATGTAATTAAAAAAAAAATATTCCATTGTGAGACATAAACGTAATTGTTGAGACGTGCAGAGTATTGAACTCCACTGCCTACCCATTTGGAGATTACAGGCGTGGCTTTACATTTAATTTTAGATCATTCTTGACATGCATATAGATGCATCTCAGAATTTAAAACTCTTGGTTGTCAATGTGGGAGGTACCTTCGATATATGTATGTATATGCTATTACACAACACTACTTAGCACAACAACACTGACACGTTGATTCTGAATGTTTATTATTTTGTGGCTTATGACACATCGAAATATGAACCAATATCAGGCTGTCACAGTTTCACGCAACGTTATCGAAATAGCGATTCTATAATTTTATTATTCTATGGTTCATGAAACATATCGAAATCGAAACCGGTATCAAGCTTTCACTGCTTCATAAAATAATATTGAGTGTTGATTCTGAAATCTTATTATTCTATGGCTTGTAAAACATATCGAAATTTGAACCATTATGAGGCTACCACTGCTTTACACAACATTATTGACAAATCGATTCTGAAGTATTATTACTTTATGACATTAGTTAAAAAATGTCAACATAAGAACTCTCTACAACAATATTGTCAAATCGACTCCGAAATTTTAATAATTCTGTGGTTCACATTTTTAAGTGTCCACATATTCGACGTACCTCTACCAGGAACTATACTTTTATCGCTGATCCCTTTGAACGAGTTCGTCTCACGTTCCCTCGTCAATTTTCCATCGCGAATTTGTTGTATAACATACATAATTATATACCTATGTATATATTTATACTCAACTTTAAATTTAATTCCGCTTCCATTTGCCGCCATCACATCGCTTTTAGAAACAGACGCGGAACCCTAATGAGATCTTATGTTACGAATTAAATTTTGTATCCTGGATAATTACGTTATGGGATGTATCTTTAGTGAATTATGTTGTTTTTACTAGGATGTATGATTACAAAGTATCTCTTTTAATTTTTGATACGTTAGAAACTCGAGAAATCCATTACTCACTTTACTTATTACGTGTTGTTGTTACGTTGTTACGTACTTACGTACGTATTAAACGTAAATATTAACTAAAAGGGTAAAGTTCCACTTCGATACACTGACACAAACTATGGCTCGCGTTTCGCGAACTCAAGGCTTAGGAAACCTTGGAAATACCACCAAAGTAACAATAAAATAAATTTCAAATCAATAGAATCTGTGAATGTTAGTAAGGTTAGTTTGTAAAATAGGAAATGAGCTGAAGATTAGCGACCACCTGAATAGATCTTCACAAATTATAGATAGCTAAGCACCATCTTGTCAATTTTCTAACAAAAAACCGCATCAAAATCGGTCTATTCGTTTAGGAGCTATGATACCATAGACTGACATACAGACAGACACACACAAACAGACAAACAAACAGACATGTCAAATTTATAAAACCTACTAGCTTAAGCCCGCGGCTTCGCTCGCGTTGGTCTGCCACATAAAGGTCGTGGACTGAGTTCGTGTATAGAATTTTTATACTCATGATGATAAATTAAATGATATCTGTTCAACGAATTGACCAATTTTAATGATGTATAGATAATAAAGTGGCAATAATTAAGTGGCATCAACCACAAAAATGACAGCTAACTTCAAAAATTAGAATATAAAATTAAAATGACAGAAGAAAATAACTATAAATATAGAAAAATTCCAAACAGCTGAAACTATAGTCAATTGGATTGGATTGGATGTTGTCGTGACTGTGAGTAATACAGTGCGACGGTATTACGGCACTAAGGGTTGGAACTTCATTACTGGAATGCTAGATGACGTTGAAGTAGCTAGATTTCGAGATTTTTGACTAACAATTTTTTTATCTTACATAAAAAAACATATTTTTTTTACTAAAAACTATCCTATGTTACTTCTAATACCTCCAAGAACATGTGTACAAAATTTCATGATGGTCGGCTGAGTAGTTTTCGCGTGAAAGCGTCATAAACAATCTTACATTCGCATTTATAATATTAGTATGATTTCTATGCGTTGAGGGTTAAGATAAACTTACAGTCTTAACCCTTGTTCTTATTGTACTGACTCTTTTTACAAGAAATACGTGCAATATTGAATATATTCTGCTAACCATTGTTGTTTGTTCACAGCAATTTGTATGGAGCGACTTCACTGAGGAGTACGTGCCCACGGACCGGAAACACACGTTCTACCCTTCGGTGATCATAAACGAGCATCTATACGAGGTGAAGATAACAGATGTTCCAGTGATACCCTACTTTCCTATCAACTCCTTTTACGAATGGGCGCATTACCGCTTCTACGGGCTCCGGAACGCGACCGCATATATATTAGTTTTCGATCTATCAAACGTGGAAACATTTCAGTATATACGCAACTTGAGAGACCAAATGGTCGAGAGCAGAGACATGAGGAATGTGCCAGTGCTGGTCGTTGGTAACAAGCAGGATTTGCTGTGCAGTACAACGCCATCAGCCGCCAGCGGGTTGCAGCAGCTCGCGATGGCGGAGAGCGCCTGCGGCGACTCCAGAGAGAAGAGACGGAATATCGTGAATTTAGTTCGTAAACATTGGAAGTGCGGTTACGTTGAATGCTCCGCGAAGTACAATTGGCGTGTGATAGCTGTGTTTAAGGAACTAATGGAGATGATAGATGCGTTGGAGTGGAGTGGGGGGAGTCGGAGCGCTGAACCGCCGCCCGATTCGTCAGCGGTTGGTGGTGGGGGGTCGCATGAGACCCGCTGTGTGGTCGCTTAGCGTTCACTGAGCTGTGACGTCACTAACAAAGCTTGTGTTCAAGTCGTAATATTAAAATATTGATGTTCACTGTTATGGTAAGTCGTTGTTGTAGTTACTATAAGGATGTGATTGGTTTGATTATTTGCTTGGCAAAGAAACCTAGGGAAGAATTGGGGGTGCCACCGCCACTACCACACTGGTCAGTCGTGTACTAGTATCTTGTACTTACCTGTGTCTAATGTTTTTTGAGTCGGTATATTTTCCTTTGCCAAGCATTAATTGTATTTTTTAGCATTTATACCTTGAATATTATAGTTTCTTGTGTTGTATTGTACAACTGTTTCTTCAGAAGAATATCCCCTTAAATATATAATAAGACATTCTTAAGTCGAGGTTTTCACATTATTTATAGTGTCACTTCTAACTTAGTTGACTAATTATGGATCTTTTAATGTATTTAATTTGAAGGATTAATCGAGTTTTTTCATGTAGCAGTTTTTTGTATTAGTTTAAATTCTGAAATAATAGAGCGTTAATAGAAACTGTTATATAACATAAATTTTACTTACCAGATACGCTATTTTCCTTCTCTTGGAACTGGAATAGGCCCGAAGCAAGTCTGGCTAGCCCCAAAAACACTTGAGATAAGTCGGCATATAATTTAATCAAGCTAACATGTGTAAAAATACATAAGGCTTCTACTTCCAACCTTATTACTGCAAAATTTCTTTCTGTATTATCTTCTTGAGCTGAATAACTTTTTTCATATAAACCTCAAAACAGCGGCGTTAGAATTGGGGGTGGAAATATATTTAGCTTTGTAAGTAATTTTATGATTTATTCTTGCGGTACATTCGGAACATTCTTCAATCAAAATTGAACCTTAGATCTTGGTGCGCAGATGTCATACTGGTATTTCAGAACTCTTAAAGGTGACTATTTAGAATTCCCGCCATTAATTTTCTCTGCTAATCAGCAAATGAAGAATTGTTACAGCCGTGCTAAGGACTCGTACCACCGTAAGCGATTAATAGCTAATCGTATTAGCACTGTTATTTAAAAATCAGGTCACTGCTCTCTGCATATTATTTATCCATTATAATTGATTACTTCACATTCTTAAATATGGAGTAAAATCCATACATCAACGCTTTTATAGATACATAATTATGTAGGATAATACACTGTTAATTAAGACATATTAAGATATGTCGTCAGTAATAAGGCTTTCCTGAGAAGCCCAAATCAACGCTTTAGAATTTACTTTTTAAATGGTATTTATTATTATCTTAGAATAAGATTCTCTGTTAACCTCAAATGTTTCTTACTTTGTGTTAGAATCGATTGCTAACTTTACGTTGTATTAAATCGAATTATAAAATAAAATTTAAATTTCTTAGTTAAAACGTTTTCATATTTCTATAATAGTTGAAAACGTTGGTCTTGTAAAAATGATTATAGCTTTAACAACTCGTTAAGGTCTATCGTTAGATTTTCAACCAATGATCTGTTTCTTAAGTTTTGATCGTCCCTTTGCGAACTCTACTTTACTTATTCTCAAGTCAGTTGTATGTGGTTAGAATTGCATTTTGACATTTACAACTTTGAAAACCTAATATGTAATATCACTAGAACTCTATCTTGAAACATTCACATCTATATTTTATACAATTTCATCGTCATAAATTAAATATCTATGTTTCTATGTACATATAATATACGTGTTGATCTTAAACATATATAGTTTGGTTACATTTGATTAGACCAGTCGAGTGTGATCTTTAACTTAAGGAGGCTTTGAATTAAACAAGCTAACACATAAATATGTATATGTATGTACATGCTCAACATTCCAAGTTCCGAGAAGTTTTAACAATTATTAGGAAATTCCGAGAACTGAATATGAAACAAATAAAATCTGACTCTAGGTACTATTATAATATTCAAAGGTATACAGCAATGTTTGATTTTACGTTCTCAAATTTAAACATATTTGACCTTCTGCTATTGTACGATATTTTCTTGAAATTTAAAGAATCGATCTTTTGATATCTATGTATTTTGCAGAATTCTTTCAAATCGACTGCGAATTTTTGCTAAGTATGGGTACTTCCAACATCTAAACACATTATTATGAACCTATACTATTATACGTACATATGTACATAGATTTACAGGTATACACGTACATATGTACAGGTGCATACATACATGTTTACATTGTTAAGAAAGATTTTGCTACTGTTAGCCAATCACGTTGAAATTCTAGAGACTTCTAGAATAGAGATAAACTTGAATCGGTCTAAGAAAAGCGAACCTTTTAGTTGTTACCGCTATGAGATAATAATATACGTATGAGTCATATCTCTTTTTATTTAAAACTTACCATAGAAAAAGATCATTGGCACAGGGTACTTTTATACTTTTCTACTAAAAATTTGTTCAAGATTAGGTGTTTTTTTTAACAACAAAATTTCATCATATGAGAGATTAACACGAGGAGTCAGCCTTGAAATTTAAACTAAGCAATACGTATATATACATATATGTACTTAACACTAATATTAAGATATTAAAATAATCTCCCATAATTAAAATGTAGAGTTAATTGAATTTCAAGTAAATTGTGCACAGAACAGAAATTGAACTACTTTATTGTTTTGGTGGTTTTAACCTTAACTGCTAAATGTACAAATACACGCGGACTGCATTACAACTGCACTTCAGCAACAAAATTACCGATTGGGCACAGTCTCGTTGCAGTCGGTGTGAAGTTCCAACGATTACGACGACGACGCGCAGTCGCTTTGCAGTTTCCATGCAGGTATCTCAATCGAAAAAAACTGCATCCAAACTGCAATTTTGAAGATAACGTGCAGTTCATATGCTGTCTGGGTATATATACTAAGCCGGAGACCATGTGATCGATATCCACTCCGTACAAAAATTTGTGACATAAGCCCGTGTTTTTTTTCTTATCTGAGTACTAAGTCGTCTATATATGTATTTCGTAATATATATGTAATTCCTTAGATATTTATCAGCAGTTGGTCGCGGTAGAGGCTCTACCTAGTTGGTAATCAGATGGCTGTGTATAAGTTGTCTCAAATTTTTTATTATTATTAATATATACCTAACTTTACATCATAAAATACGTTACTGTCTATTCGTAGAGTCAGTAAATGAAACAAAGAAGCTGCAGGAATAAACGTTTTTTTTACTTATGTTCTTTACTGAAGGTATAGAAAATCTTCAAAATAAATATAAATAGTCTTTCCTAGGCATGCGTGCTCCTCCATATTAGGATGAATCGCGGCCGAATGCTAACCTACCATATAACAGAAGAAAAAATCTTTTGGAAACTTTTTGGAAATTTGGAACCTCAATTTAAAAGTTTGTTTTATGAAACCATAGAAAATAACTTATGTATGATATCATATATTATGATTAAGTTAACAAGAATATCCACAATTTATTGTTAATTTTATAGTGTCCCACGCAATTTCAAACATAACTGACTCGCTTACAAAGCATCTCATTACTTAAAAATATTTCAGAAGTGCTAAAGTCTCTACTAGCGACTGTAGTAAATCCTTTTCCAATACAATCGCATTAATGATATCGAGCTTACTATCGGGAATGACGTCTACTGGAACAAATATTTCTTAAGTACACGTAACTACGAAGTTAGGATTCATTTGTGAAATGTGTAGATACTCGTATGTCGATGAAATGAAGACAAAACCTTCGTTTGAGAAGTGAACCTTTGGCAATTTAGTACTGGTATCTCATACGTGATGTTGGTATCTCATAAGTAAAGTCGGTATTACATAAGTAAAGTCATTATTTTATAATTAAAGTCGGTATGTCATAAGTAAAGTCAGTATCTTATAAGTAAAGTCGATATCTCATAGGTACGAGTAATATCGGTATCTCATAGGTAATGTCGGTATCTCATAGTAACTAATATAAGCTTACGCAGACAAAATTATTTTGATAGTATTTCGTACATGAACTCTAAATAAAGTAATGGTTCTATAACGGACTGAAAGAAATTGCTAATCCTTGAATTAAAACTATAGAATACATTGGCCTTGTAATAATACTTTGATTTGATATAATACTTTGATTGTTAATGACTAGGTTTTATTAAAAAAAACCAAAGTTCCTACTGAAAATCGACATTATTTATGAGACGCATTAGAAATGACTCTACGGTCGGACGACAAATCGCACAAAATTCTATTATTTATTTGTATATCCTAATATTGAAACTCCGTGTTGTGCTTGTATACCTTTGTGCTTCCTGTAATCGTAGTGGTAATATTTCTTTATACGAGTACTTATACTCCTGAGAAACCTCCGTATAGTTTATTAGTATTTCTCTTTTCAAAGAAATCTAATGATACATTTTTATTACTTGCAATAACTTGCTTATCTATATACGTACTATTTTTTGTACAACAATGTATGTGTCGACAATTTTAACGCAAAAATACATTCGGGTGTCGTAATATTTTCACCCCTTTTTTACATTCCATGCCCGATTCACGTTCTTTACGATGAGAACTAACTTGCTAATGGAGCTGTAGTCAATTCTTTCTAATTCTATATCCTAATATAAATTTGACCTCTCTGTACCCCAAACTGTATGGATCCATCAAAATCCTAGCTGACTAAATAGATAGTTTGTGAAATTGTGTAATGTGCTCTGCGTGTAATAAAATATTGGAGATTTATAACGAAAAATATATACGTTGCAATGTAATATACATCATTAAGTAAATAGGTGAGGTATAATATGATACACAGATCAATACAGTAACGAATCGAATCGATGCTGTGTCCTCGGAACACTATGATATAGACGTCAAAGTTTGACTACTCCTTCAAAGCCAATACAACTTTAGCCATACTCGTGCATGTATTTTAAATTAACGAAAAAAACCCAGTATAAGTAACTATTTCCTTTGCATCTTTAGAAATAGTGAAAAATTTTGAGTTGCGTTAAAATTTTCGATGTTATGTGACGTTACTGTCAATGTATCGAATGTATAATTCGTAGAGATTTAAAAAAATGATTAAATGTATGAAGCAAATGTCTGTTAAATGTGAACCCAAACATCTAGACACTCGTTTTATTAGATTTAACAATTTAATAATTAGGCACAATTGTTAAATATTAATATTTTAAATTTTTTAAACTTGGATATTATATCTGTTATATTTCACTGAATGTCACTTGTCGAATTTTGTAATATTTATATATTAATTATATCTGTACGATAATAATGATAAGGAAACCTGTATGAAATGCCCAGAATATTCTATGCTGTCACTCGCACATTAGAACATACAATCCTCATAGGTACATCACTCCAAACCGACAATACATTTACATAAACTGTTAATCTATAAATTAACACATTCATTTTTATAGTTATAAAAGATATTTTCTTCTAAGACATTCAAAAACTCTATATACTTTTAATTACATTTATTTTACTTGACACATGAAAGATGTGAAGGTCTACAGAGCATCGGTGGGGGCTACTAATCGGTTGCTCTGGTCATATGTTCATTATTCTGTAACGAAACTTAACAAAAGGGACAGATTAACCGACATATCGCTCAACTACAACTAAATATAGTCGTCAGAATCTTGTCGTTAATGGTACTATGAAAAAAAAACCTCTCGTAATAAGCAAACAAAATCGTTCTGGGCATGCATTCAAAAGATCTGTTGTCGTAGCACAAAGCAATGTCTAGAATGTATAATTATAATGTATAATTAGATTGATATTAATCGCTGTGTGTTAGGGCTAATATTAACGTTATACAAATGTTACACGGTGCAATAAAACGTTGTGAACACTTTTAATACTCTATTTTACTTATACCTAGAGTAGGGACATACTAAATAGATGGATATTGAAGCTAACTATAGCATGTTTTTGATATTTTTGCACATTGTTAAGTGGTGGACAGTGTGTAGTAAGCGTATATTTTTAAAATACGTATTATATTTGTACTTTATGATTCGATTTCCCCGTGGTTTAATTATAAAGTCTACTCTATCACATGTAGAGCTGCTTAATTGATTCGATCGCTAAGATTAATTGGCTACCAGTGCCAATTTCCATTTTGCTTCAAACTGCAAATTACAGATTCAAACTCGACTCGTCATAAATCCTTCGGGTGGCCTATAGTATTTCAATTTTCTTTGATCGTGCTATATTGTATAATGCACTTCCTCTATTCCATAGTAGAACGTATAATATAACGGGTCCATCGTGGGAGTGCACTACACTCCTCTGTCTACCTTTTCGGAAAAATATAGGTGCGATGTTATGATGATGAATGTTCTAAGGACTACTATTACAGATTGTAATAATCATCTGAACAAGCACTATTTATGTCACATGCTATGTCACCCGTCACCGTAATTCCACATAAAGAGGACAACGAAACTTGTTTACGAAAAAGCAGTGGTGGAGCACA
>DWMG01004404.1:0-10962 GCA_018244855.1 Elbella merops | reverse complement strand
CATGCGGCCGACGCTTATTTTTTTCCCTGATTAGCGCAAAAGATGCGCAACCGGTCGGTGAGCGAAGGCCGCGGCCCGAGGACGAACGCGCGGCTGCCGGCCGTGTCGAGGACCTGCTCCGCGCCGCCGCGCTGCCCGCTAATGATGTCCCTTCGTTGAACCACGCCTAATTGGACGAACGCGAGACCACTTCGTCACCGTGAAAAAACACTCACAATCACCACTCGTCATACTGTTAATAGGTTTAACTGAACTCCGGTCCCGTAAATAAGATAATTTATGAATTTCCTTTGAAATTATGGCGCATTATTATTCCATATTTAATCACCCTACTTTTATCTTGTGCATAATTTGTCGATACTCGCATTCTTAGTTCGTCTTATCGTAATGACTGAAGTTTCAATGTAAACTTAACGAACTCGGTAAAGCGGCTCTACAGTTAGCTTCGTCTTTTTATATGGAACTTTTTACACGTTGTGCTATTTCTATAGAATTTATTAACGAGAAATTTTCCTGTTTCTTATCAAGCAGATATTTTATTTGTACAATCTATGCTCCAACATTGCATACTAATGTATTTCAGACGACTGTCATATCCACGTTGAAGTGTTAATGTTTAAACGGAAACGTTTTTTTTGTTAATATACCCAAAGTAATGTAGCAGTGATAGCCTAATAGTTTAGGATTCAGTCTCCCCCTCCGGAGGTCTTGGGTTCAAATCTTAATCTTAAATAACATATGAATCCTATACAAATCTCTTTACAAAAAAAATACCTTTTAAGATTAAACATCATTTGGTGTGGATAATGAAAAACATCATGAGGACATGTGCACACTTTTATAATGTTCTCTAAGGAATGTAAAGTCTATCAACTCGCATTTGCAGAGCGTAGTATGTTTCAGCCTTAACCGTTCTCATTTTGAAAGGAGACCCGTGTCCAAGAGTGGAAAAATAAATAATGATGGAGCGAACCAATTCGCACTGGAACAGCGTGGCAAAACATGCGGTAAACACGAACGTGCTCTACAACTTACCCAGTTCACATAAATCCCTACGTCTATCACAATGATATAACTTTACTCGACACATGCCTATAAAACAGTTAATCAAAGAAATAAGCCCCATAAAACTTCAAGGCGATTATTTTCCTGGACGTATCGATGGTAGCCGTTGTAATTAGAAGGAGATAACACTTATCCCTGATGAGTGCTTACTATGTCCGTTACGTATCTCACGATCATCTCCCTGTGTGCGAGCGAGCGCCGAGGCTGGCAACACTCGACGTACCCGCCGTACGCGATTATGTCAGGGAAACACGTACAGAACAAGAATTACCCCTGTAATAACGGCCGGGCTGCAGTGAATTGTCGTAGATTGCAGACGCACTCATGTTATATTATACGTACATAGCTGTAAATAATGACACAATTGTGATTTTATTCTTTCATAATTGAACCGAGTGGTCGCCGGCAGCTGACGCAGACTGTACCGTACTGCCGCTTGCTCACCGTAATGTCAAATGACGTAATGCGTACACCAGAAGGATTATAAGTACATTTGCGATAAATGACATCCAACATGACAACTATTCGGTTATTTTAAATTATAAATATAAATACACAGTACTGTGAACTACCTACTGTGTCGTCATTATCAACAACCTACTCCCGTCCACTGATAGACATACTCGTATATCTCTAGGATACCACGCTACTAAGCTCCATCTTCAACTCTTCATTTCCAAAAACTGCAACCCATACCTTGGGAATATCGTCACTCCACCTAGCTGGAGAACATCTTATTTATTGTATATTTAATGGTAATTTCTTGTTGTACATAGTTTATTTACGTTTAAATTACAGAAAATTCTAGATTCGTATTTTTAATATTGACACACGTCTCTACATGATTCACTAGACTTAACAACTAGCTGCTGGTTCGGTTAAGTTATATAAAAGTTTATATAAGAACAATTATGATATGACACTGTTTAACAATCAAGATAAAACTGCGTTAAAATAGAAACAAAAACGTACGTACAATCTCGCGATAAAACGTAAACAATAAATAAACGTATATATATAATTTTGTTCCTAAGTTACTATGTCATAATTGCTTACCTACCTGAAATAAAGCTCGCAAATATTCCACCGTGGTCCCGACGATTTGTTTTTCAATGGCTTGTCGTATCAAAATTGTCGTCGCAGCTCTCATTGTTAATGGGTGCCCCTTATACGAACGCATCAATTATAATTTCATATCGCCCCAACTGAATCAGTCGTGTCACGCAGTGAACAGCTACGCACCCTGCCTACCTCTTTTAAAGGCATGAAGGTCGACGCCTGTGTGAGCAATCAAATTATTTATTTATTTTATACACCTCATCATGCCTAACTTTGAACGTGATAAAACAGGAATAATTATTGCAGTAATTAGTAATACATAAGAATTCGATTCGGTGTGAATGTATGAAGAGAATGATGCATGTGAAAGAAGCACGACAGATTTGCAAGGATAGAGATATTTGTCACTCCGTGCTCCCTGCCTACCCCGGAAGGAACTTGTTATTAAGGTGTTATATATATGTGTGTATGTACGTACAATTCGATTTTATATATTTATGCTTTATATTAGATATATATTTCGTCTGTGATGATCATCGATGTTTCTTAAAACCCTACTAACCTTATATTAACGATAGATATCGTGATTGTCTATTTTTAGTTAAACGTCAAGTGTCCAAGAAATTAAATTTTGAACACTGAATCGGAATTTATCCAGTAGTTTTTGTGTGATACGCGTACAACGACAGACCTCTATCATTTTATTTATATATTATAGAATATAATTTGTTACATATAAATAAAATTAGTTCAGTATAATTATATGTCCGTGTATAATTTATTTTGTCTCATAGCTTGTATAACCTATTACACGTTGAAAACAGGGTTGTAAGTCGTCAAGCGCATGTTTCTATTTAGTTGTCCAGTTAAACGCAGAAAAAACTCAATTACAACATAACCAGTTACCATATCTAATTTCTAATTACGACATCTAACCTCCAATGATGACATCTAATGTCTAATTACGACATCTAAGCTCTAATTACGACATCTAATCTCTAATTACGACATCTAATCTCTAATTGCGACTCGCATTGCGGAGGACGTTTCAAATTGATATGAAACGGAGACCGAATTGAAATTCACCAACAAATAAATCCACATATCCGACATCGACTACGAGATCCGGGGCCGCATGCTAGACGCGTCCCCATAATAAACTACAACGCACACCGCGCGAATGTAAAACAGTTCAGATAGCGCAAGATAGTCTGAATTAAAAGTGATAATTATAACACCGCGGACCGCAACATATAGATGCGAATATGTAATGTTCATTATGAGAGGAGACTCATACTCCAACAGTGGAATGATAAAAGGGTCGAAAGAAAGTGAATAAAAGAAAAGTGATCTTTGTCCAAGCTTATAATATTTTTTGATAAAATTCTGTTCGTATCGCTAAAATGTAAAAGACGTCAGCTCCCTAAGGATGGAGATTTTTAACAATTACTACCCTCTACCTATCAATTAAAAGACCTGGCATAATGAGCTAATAATAATAAATTATTTGCTACACTAAGATAAAATTAATTTTGGCTAATGTTCGTGCATATGGTTTGGAAATCTATAGACTGCATCTATTTAACAAGGTAGAGAACATCTATTCCGACTTACAATCAAGGCAGATATAAAAGCTACCTATAAGCATAAAAGCTACCTACTAATTCTAAACCGCGATCTAAAATATGTACCTATAAAAGCTACCTGTAAACATAAAACCTACCCACCAATTCTGAACCGCCAATCTAAAGATGCACATACATAAATTAGGTGAGCACCTGCTTAAGTAAAAGCTTATATTTCACTGTCGCTGCAACAAAGAAATATAATAGATTTCAGGGTATAATAAATTAACTCTTTAATCTGATAATTATTATGAAAGCGACGATAACCAATCGTCGATCATAAAACGAGTCGAGTCTATGAACACGTCGCCGCAGATTGCGGGCGACGAGCGGTCGTGCAGGAAGCTCGCCGGCCATCTCGAATAACGCTGGATAATGCGTGTTGTTCCAGTCGTCGCCACCCGTTGACTAATGAAGATTAGAACTTGCTCTGTTGCTAAGGGAACCCCATTATTTATTCACCCATCAAAGAAACAAAGAATCAAGAGTAAGAAGAAGTATAATAGAAAAATTGTAGACTTCCATTTAGACCATTCTGTGATAGTATTTAAAGCCAATACAGCAATTCGCTCCATTTAACAATTCTATACTCAGTGGGAATACACAATGAAATAACAATCAAACTGGAACACTCTTTTTCACGTAATAATAATTATAAGTTAACATACGTCATAAAGATTATTTATTATAATTTGCTTAGGATAATTTTGACTAATTAGCGTGTGTATGTTATGTGTTGTTCCAGCCATCGGTGCGGATTGACCAACGAAGACTTGAACAGGCGCTGGTGCAAACCGAACCCCGTCCTTCACCCCACAATTTATCACACAAAGGTTCGAATAAGCACATTAATAATAATTGTTATTATTCTATCGCCACGCAGGTCCGGTACTCCTCTTTACAGACCTGACACGTATTGCATCATATCAATTGACCTGACACACTGTTACACTCATCTTTATCGTCATAATAATAATAAGTTTCAAAAAAATATTTAAGTCAAGGATTATATAATAATACATGACGGCCGTGTGTGGAGACGGCCTGAAATATTATTTTATATTAATAACGAATGCTTGAAGATTCCTCAATGAATTTAGGTGAATTTCTTTATAAAACTTTGTTTCATGCGGCTCATTGATGAGCAGAAATATTTCAGGGTCTGATCGAATACCTGGTGCGTGTGTGGAAGAAGCCGCCGCTGGTGTACTGCGACTATCACGGCCATTCGCGGCAGAAGAATGTGTTCTTCTACGGATGCGCGGGCGCCGAGAGCTGGTGCAGCAACGACCGGCTGGTGCCTGACGAACCTGTCAAATATCTTGTAAGTATGCGTATATAATTTCTTCAAATGTATGATATGCCAATAATAAATCTAATATTTTTCAATTTTAATCATAGATTATTTGACTAATGAAGGACCTCGTATAGGTCCACCATTCGTGCCATCCTGAAAAATGTACGTGAGTTAAGCCATCACGTTATAAACAGTCGCGAGACATTTAATACATATTGTTTGCTGGACATTGGAAATTCTCTTCATGTTATAAATTAACAGCAAGTCTAACTCATTTCCTTCTTGTCGTTTCTATACCTACCAGTACAAAATATTTCGGAGATTAAATATTATAGTACATATGTATATTAAGATTCCGTGAACATTTCATTCAATATACCGCTAAACTTTGTCGACAGATGCTGCCAGCGCTTATGCATCGAATTTCTCCTGCCTTTGCGCTGGGTTCTTGTTCCTTCAGAGTGGAGAGGGAGAGGGAGAGTACGGCGAGGGTGACGGTGTGGCGCCACCTGGGAGTCACTCGCTCCTATACAATGGAGGCATCTTTCTGCGGTTTCGATCGAGGACCTTTTAAGGTTACTTACGTACTTATGAATATAATATCATTAGTTATTAATGAAAAAAAAAACTTATTTTAAGAGATATTTTATTAAATTACCAAACTTTAATAAACAATTGCACATATTATTCTGGTACAATACTAGCTAGATGTAGATTTTCATGTACATAGATGATGTAATTGAAATATTTAATTACATTGGTCAATCGTTGGTAAATTGGTTATTCATAAAGACAAGTCCAACGCGGCTAATAAATAAAATCGATTAGTCACTAAACTGATTTCTTCGTCACAAATCGATAATATGCGATTATTTATTTCGAGTAATTTATTTCGAACAGCGAAGTACGACTCAGTTATAATAAATAGCGCAAATAAACGATTTATCTATAATTATCCGCCACAGAAACACATCCTGTTTCACTTATAATCCAATTACGAGTGATGGTGTATCTGGAGATAAGTGATAACGATACTTAGGACTTGACACGTAAGCTAATAATACATCTAGCGGCGGCGGAGTCGTCCCTTTTAGATTCTCTAGATAAGTTCTGCAATAAATTTCCAATCCGCCCGGCGTCAGGTATTCCTTCGTGTTTTGTTGTGCTCTTACAGTTCAGAGTGAGGAATAATTTAATCCACTTTTTTCTTCTTTTGTTCTGTTTCTGGTTTCTTCCGTAATATTTGCATACCTTTGCAATTTGTTTCGTTAACAAATTCTGTCTAGCTTTATAATTGTTAGAGAGTAGGGGCGGCATGTTGTTGCGGTATAGAAAAAATTTCGTAATACGTGTTTCGTTTTAATTTTATCCCACCGTAAATAAAAATGAAATTGTATATACACAGATGTTAGGATCAATATTAATTCGTCAATCATTTCCATCGTACTCCCAGTCAAGCGCAGTTCCAACGCCGTGTTACAAGGATTAAAAGTCCTCTAACTGCCTGCCGCTGGGCGCCGCACACGAGTTCCTGAAGTATGCGCATGTTCTGTGACGTTTAGTGCAAAATATTTCTCTGTCGTGACCGTGCCCCGCGAGCCGCGGCCGGCTCGGTGTGTTTCCGCCTTCACGTCAACACCTAATATGATTTATCTTCGCAGGGATTCCATCTGAATACACAGCATCTTCAGAATGTCGGCAACGACTTTTGCGAGGCTCTGAACGGACTCAACGACAACACCGCCAACGTGGATATACAGCTGACGAAAGATCTCAACGGGTGAGCCTTTAGTTTTAAATTCCTTATGAACATTGATATTTTATTTTTATTGCAATATATATGAAAATATCAAAGAAAATATCTTAAAAATTACTTTACATTCGAATTATATATTTTTTTAATAAATTTTCTTACTTGCATTATTACAGTTCTATATTGTTTTGTTGCGAAACGTCATTGCGTTTATTACGTTCGCTCTGAAACGTTATACAGGTGAACATTGAAAGCCTAACAAAACGCGTCGTTTAAAATCCTAATATTAGTTCGTATGTAACACAAGCCGACCGGTAAATCAGAAACTAATGACGATTTTCGCAGCGAGACCTGAACGAGCGCGTTCACAATACTTTATTATTCTCACTTATTTCAATATTTTAAATTCCTATGAGATATATTACTTCTGTGTTATAAGAGTGTTGTTCTATCGACAGAAATATCGTTGAGATCTATTTAAAAGGTGCTGAAGACTCGAGGCAAGTTCATAAATTATTGATATTGCATATTGCCATGTTTAAAATGCGTTAATAGCCGTTTACAATATGCATGCAACCCTCCACAGAGTTACTTTTGTGTACAGCGTATATGTATGTGTTTTATCTGTATTTTGGTACCTACATATCGTATTAACCTGCATGGTTTTATTTTGGACGTAATTTACTCGTGATTGTTGCTGGGCATAACTCTTGAAACACAAAAAATGAGTCGAAGATATAGGCTCCACTGATTATACTAAATATATTGAGATCTTTAATTTCAAAACATGCACATATTTTATGTAAGCCATCTCATCCTGACAGTCGACCCCATCCGACAGTTGAACGATAACTGGCTGTTAAGTATATGATTATTTTATGAAATAGGTAATAATTTATAAAATAAGGTTTGATGCTAAGTAAAGGGCCTTGTTAAACGTCTTCATGTGGACAAATCTTGGCGGTGTTTATGACTTGTTCCCACGCCCATGCGTCATGCGACGATCGGTGACAAGTGCTAAACATGGGGATGATACATCGCCTCGGTGTATCGACGCCCTGATAGTCGTCAATTAAGACACAAATTGCCAATCAAGAGCAGGTTTGTCCGATGTCCACCGCCGCATTAATCGCTGTTCGATTACTGTTACTGACGTGGAACTGGACTTATTTTATTTTTATATAACCACGTAATATAACAGGCATATTTATCACTTCAGCCATCTGCTTAGCCCTACACTTATAAACATTATTTTATTAATGTCTCGTCTCCGGATTAAATATTATATTTTATTTCTTTACGTTCAGGTGTTTTAATTCCCACTAAACTGAAAAAGTTTTGTAACTATTTTTAGGAATACTGGCCAGCAATTGATAGTTATTAAAACAAGAACACCCACGCCTGAATATACCTATAGATGTACAAAACGCAAATGTCATTTCAACTTGGATTAAATTCACCATTTAATATCTTATTTAAATTCCAATCATACGTTATTTTTACTCGATTTATTTCGTTATGGTATATTTAAGAAATGTCATTCATATGTTTTATATATAGATACCCGATTTATTCTACGTATGACCTGCCTGAAAACTCTACCTACTTCTTTTCTTTCGTCGATTTTAAAATCACCACAATAATCATATTAATTTTGTTAACAGAGAAGCAGCAGTGGACAGTGAGGCCGGCTCCGGTTCGGACAGCGTGCTCAAAACGGATTCGGACGAAGATTTTGATTAGGTTCAATCTTAACCTAGGCTAAGCACTCTGTTTATAACATAATCATGACACTTGCAAAAAAATCCGTAAATTTTTGACATATTTTACAGTAATCTACTATTATTGTCTGTGACATATAATACTTGAAGAAAATTCGGAATTTACAGATTATAAACCGTCGAAAAATCAACAATGTTTAGCGATAAAATTATTCAATTAGTAAATCTTGAACGAACGTGGAACTTATAAAAGCTGATTAACACAGTAAATAAAACATAAACATATCCCGATATAGACATTGCACCGCGCTGTCCGTCATGTCATATTATGTTCCCTGTTTACTCACCGCCGTAGTCCGCTAGGAAGTTATTATGGACCCGCCTTTTGAAATGCGGTCAGTAAAATTTATATAGTTGTACAGGAAATGTAACGAAATGTTCATTATTATTAGTGACTCAAGCTGCTAGTGTGAAGACGGAGGTGTTATTAATTTGCATATTACAGTTAATCTTGTTTTAAATTTCAGTGTCACTTCTAAATTGATTTTTGAAATGGAAAGTACGGTTTATCGCGAAACGAAATTAAAGACAAGCGTGATTTTATTACGAAGTATTTTGCTTTTCTGATTGACTCTCAAGGAATTTGTGATGAATAAATTGTGTGTATTTTGCGTATGTGATTTAGATAATTTAATAATGGTTTGTTTGGTTTTCGTTACGTAAATTATTATAATGTAGCTTGTGATCTCAGTAACAATAAATAAATGTTGAAATCGATGTGTGTCGTTACTTCGTATTTTTAGTATAACGCGTATAAAGATTAAAGATTATCTTCAACTATGTATAGTTACAGAGTATTGTCTTAAGATAGTAATTTCGATGCTCGATCGCACCAACCACCTAGTGCCCTCCTAGCATTTGAAAACGTAAATAATCTTACACTTTCGAGCCTACAAATAAGCACCCGATGTTTTCTGTTACAAAAAATTTTGCAAACACATACGACATGCCTGGATAAGCGTACACTAAGGATTTTAGGTATTTTTTTTTTATGTATATATAAGTTGCGTTAGTTCATCAAACGTTATGATCCGAAGGTCACTCCTATGTATTTAAAAAAAAAACGAAAATACTATCATTTCCCAAGACAACAAAAGCCCCGCAAATCGTCGCGGTAAAAAACAAAGGCGCACTGTTACACCGACATAGAATTTATTGTGTAATCCCAAACAGGATATAGTGTCAAATAATGTAAAATATGAGGCAATCTAGGTAACCTCATTACAATTAATTAAGATTAGTACCAGATTCATTTGCAGTTAACTACTTTATGAGCGTTTACGATGACGAAGTCGGTCGTTACATTAATTACGAGCAAAATACAAGAGTCTGGGTAACAGTGGATTACTTTTGTTAAGCCTTAGAGTACCAAAGTTTATGGCCAAATGTTTAATCTCTGTAACCATAATACACGTCTTATTAAAAAAATTCTTATTCGTGACGTTTAAGTAAACATTAAATAAATACCCACTTTTTACCAAAATTAGAAATGATCCAACGTGTTCCATTCATGGATTAATGGGTCACTTTGGCATGGGCATGGGCATTATCGATATCGATATAGGTATTTGTTTACTTTTCTGAAGTTTTCTGGGAGACAATACTAAATCCAAAATGCTTTTCTCCCACTACTGGCAACAAGAATCTTCCATGTGCAAATACTGTGACTATAATATATAAACATCTATTATATTTCGATCAGCGGTGAAAAAAAAATTCAAACCGTGTTGCCATTTTAATTTTTGTTTATTTTTTTTTACATAAACGCACATTAGCAGAATTGTATTAGCTTTAATAAACGAATGAGATAAAATAATTGAAACTACAATTACAAACACTGTAAGAACTTTTATTTTAACTATTAATAAATAAAATATTGTTACATTTAACATTTATCACGCTTTGCTTAAATAAAAATAAAAAAATATCAAGGAATCAATAATTGATCGATCGACATTAAGAATACAAATGTTAAAATTAGATGAGCAATTGCTTAAATAGATTAATAACATTAACGAGAAGAATATTTAAATTCCACATTTTGATCATTTTTAAACCAAAAAAACACACATCAGATGTTTAGATATAATTACTTATAATCTACTAAATATAATAAATTCTACATAAATAACTCAATGAAGTAGCGCAATTTAAAATTATTTGAATAGAAAAAAAATTGTATTAAACTAATCGATACTAACGTTGATAGTGAACCGTATTTTATCGAATAATATTGTCGATCGAGTTGTGGTGTCAAACATCGATGGTAGTAACATTTTTTTTTTCAACCCTTTACAATTCCACTGTTGGAATACGGGTCTCCTCTCATATTGAGAGGGTTAAGGCCATATTCTGCCACGCTGGCCAAGTGCGGGTTGGCAG
>DWMG01004403.1:0-10962 GCA_018244855.1 Elbella merops | reverse complement strand
GGACGTAAACGTCACCGGTGAAACGTGGGAGTGTTCTGCATTCCTCTGCCTACCTCTTCGGGGATTATAGGCGTGAAGTTACGTTTTATTTTTATTATTAAAACTAACTTTCATGGTAAGAAACCAGATCGTGTTCTATTATTAAATTATACAAATTTGTGTAGGTACTCTTCGGACTGAAGTATTCTTTAATTTCATAAGGAACATCCTTACACAAAGGAAGCACGGTGCTCTGCATTCAGGAACCAATCATGAAGAGAAAGAATTTTTTGATCTCGTCGATGTTTAAAAAAAATCAATTCTGTACGCACAAAATAAAATAACATGTCCTAATCGAGACCGAGGCACTCGACTAGAAAAGTGGAAATGTTGACAGCGTACACCTTTATAATAATGACTTTAATAACCGCTGTAGAAAGAGTTTTCTACTCTTTTCTAATGAGGTGAAAAGGAGCCGTAACATTCTTAAAATGAAGTGCTATTTTATGAGAAAGTACCAGTGTACTTCTTTAGTGGATGTCGCTGTAACTTGTTATAACTATTTCTTAAAACCAATACATGATTTAAGTATTGCAAAATATGAGAAAAGAGATACCTTAAACAGGTTTCTACGGTGACTAGTTGTTACACTGTTAAAAAACTAGGTCAAGGGAGTATTTCTTTAACTAATTCTTCGCTTATAACGAAAAAATTGAACATTTCAAAAAAATGTTTCTTTGTTTGAGCGGTAACTAAATTTCTTATCCAGAGAAATATTAAAATATACAAAGCGGGGGTTGAATAGAACTTAATGTTACTTGATTTTGATAAAGTACCGGAAGAAAGGGGTGAAACGTAGCTGTTTTTACTTTATTACAGTTACAAATATATTTTTCACTGCCTCTGGTCGACTGATTGCAAAGCGCGACTGCTGATTGAAGGATACTGAATTCGAATCTCGGGTTGAGACATACTGGATTTTTGTAACTTAGATTTCCTAGTAGTGACTCGGAGTCTCGATCTGTTCCTGGTGTGTGGCAACAGAGTCACTTTTTATTCCATTATAGGACGTAAACCTAACTGGTGTAACGTGGAAGTGTGCTACACTCCTCTGCCTACCCATTCGGAGGCGTGAAGTTACGTTATAAATATATTTCTAACTGTAAACAACTATATATGATTGGACGGAAAATATCCTGAAGAAACCTGCACACCTTAGAATTTATAAAACAAAATATTTTCTAAGGTGTGTGAAGTCTGCCAACCCGCACTTGGGCAGTGTGGCGGACTATGGCCTTAACCCTCTCAATATGAGAGGAGACGCATATTCCAACAGTGGAATTACAAATGGGTCAATTATTATTATTATTATTAAGGTAACTGGGCGTTTCCACGTACCAATATAGTTTTATAGTAAACTGAAAATACAGTATCATGAAAGTAGCTTAACATTGGCTACCACTTGGTTGTTGTGAAAGCAGATAAATGTTGGATTACATAATGGACTTCGTTTTATTATTATACATACGATGATGGAATGCCTTACATAATACTTCTCTTTTATTTGAATTTTGAAGAGACTGTGCCATACTCTCAACAGGCAGTAGACAAAATGTCTGCTACCGTCTATGGATATCTGTAACCGATCTTGAATAGAATTTCACAAATGGAAATGCTAATGTCAATAAATTTTGTTAATACTAGGCATCAATAATAATATTATTAGTTATTATAAATACATAGATAATAGGACGGCAGCAATAGGACTGTTACAACATGAGTTTAGTCAGTATTTGTCATAATGAGTGTAATTGGTATTAGTATGTGTCCTATTTAAGTACTATTCGCAAGCGAAATGTTACTTCTGAGGTATCAGTTGGTATTAGGGTATATGTGGTCCGGTAATACCTTTCGAATTGAATGACTAGTCGTTATAGAAACAACTACTAAACGGTAGAAATAGACTTTCCTGAGCTAACTGAAAGTCTTTTATATTACATGGAGGAGACACAGATATCGATTCAAAGTACTCAATCTCATTTAGATCGATTTCACATAGGTAATTGTATTTTGGTATAGACTAACCCACTGGTACAGTGGTTAGTGGACCTTTCTAATGACCCGGGGGTCGTTGGTTCGATTACCAGACAGAATAAATATTGGTGTGACCACTATAAATATTTCTTTTGTGTCTATAAAATAAATACATATATCTGTAAAATAATATATTTCTATGTATTTTTATGTGTACATAAACACATACAAACATACATTGTTATTATTATATAATTATGTACATATGTTACGTAGTTTATCATCCGTCTGGTGACTATAACACAAGCTTTCTCGATTCGATTGTTTATTTTAGGACCAGACGGCCATGTGCGGAGATATCTCAAAATATTATTTACATTGTATATTACGTTTTTATTTTATAAATATGCTAAATAAAAATGATGACACGACACAAGATTGTTAGAGTAAACGTAGAACTGATTTATAAAGCCGTACTCGTTTTAGTGAAATATTAGAATACTATAATAATTAAATAAAGTTAAAACAATGTACGATAACTATCAGGCGGCGATTTCGAAACAGTCGTGTTCCAGATCTCTGAGTGACTCGTTAATTATTCTCTAAATCCGTTGAACCCCTTAGACGTGGCTGTTAGAGTAACCAACTTTAAAGGAGACCCTTTAACTTTGTGATTTAAATGAAATTGTGTTATAATTTCGTTTAGTTTATTTACAAAAAGGTTTTGTGTAAAAGTTTTTGAGTTTTAAAGTGAATAGGCTTTTTCCCTTTACAATGTAATGTTATTTTTGTAGACATTTAGTCTGGAAATACACAGTATTTTATTAAGAATCAGGTGTCCGTCAGTATGAACCCAAAACTCCCAGTGAGAGAAGTCGAGTTTAAAAGTACTAGGCTATTACTATTTCAAGAAATAAATAAAAAAGATATTAACTAATAACAAATAGTTCTTCTTAGTTAATAAGCTTTACTAAAATATACATCTGTTGTGATTCAGGCAGCGAGTAAACCTCCAAACTGGCTTACAGCCGAGTCTTCTAAACAAGTGTTAAACTTGGCGGTAGATTTATAATGCAAAGCTGATTACACCCTTGGGGCAAGAGTGTTCAACCGGCTTAATACTCTAAACCCCTTAGAATTTGGATTCAGTAAAATAATTGTGTTATTAACAAGGTTGTGTGCGCTGGGTAGGTTTTCTTACGATGTTTTCTTTTAGCATTATAGCGAGCCATTTTGTAAAGTCTGAAGTACGTACTGCCTGTATTTCCCTGAAGGAGTATACAGGGGTTTAGTACCCTTCCACGTTTCAATAGTTATACATCCCGTGGAATCGTCGAGGGGAACCGATGGACATACATCCGAATTAATTCTAGACTTCATGGTGCTACTGAGAATTTCCAATCAGAAAACTCAACAGCTCTCTTTCGAATCTGGATATCGACATCAAGACCACTAGATCAGTAGTCGTGCTTGCTGAAAAATTGCGTACTCGTAGCTTTCATCACTCTTGTAGGGACTAATTCTATTCAGCCGTATTTTAGAAAAATAGGTTAATTGACCTGGTCATATACAAAGTTATCCAATCGGATATCCATATTAATATTATGAATGAATGTAAACTATTTTTTGTATGTGTGGTAGATCTACCACACATACAAAAAATTGTAGGCAGAGGTATGTCCGCAAAAATTGTTAAACTACAAATGACAATTAAATTGTTCTTATTATCTTTTTATTATTTCTATAATACATTATAGGATAGAAAGATCTATTCGACGCCCAATGGCAAAGCAGATTTTTTCAGTCAACCCTAGGCGATGGAAAACGTCCGGCGAGTGGGTGGATACTTTATACAGTAACATACGTTACTTTGTAGTAAGGGCTAAATATGTTTAAAGTAACACAGTAACGTGTTTGAAATGTCTAGTCCAAAAACATTTTTTTGATTGGATAAGACATTGTTATAGGGTGTGATTAGATATTCCCTTTAGTAATTCGGGAGCTATCACACTCTACGAAAGCTTTTTGTACTAAAACTCTTTAATAAGTCAATGTAAACGTCCTAAATTTTATTACGATAACATTTCTCGAGTTCAAAGTTAAGTTTGTACAAAGTGTTATACTTATTACTTTATTCGCGTCGGGATTTTCGACTTGCCTTATAAATTGCCTGGAACAAATCCCGTAGATGTTACAAAGATATTGGCTGTTGATGGGATTTGTATTTTTTTTAATGTAGCCTTATTGTTCAGGTCTTATGCCACGTAAGGATTATCGTACACAGCTTCATCTGCCATTTATTTAAATTGTTGAATATAACTTGTTGTAGGTACAATACATTGTACGAATTTAAGCGTAACCTGTCCAAGTCAGAAACAATTTAAAGTTTTGTGTGTAAGCAGCTAGGTGTGTGTAAATTGTACGTTACTGGTTTGTTACTTTCTATTGGTGCAGTGAGTACAACAGAAAGTTATGAAAGAATATAAACTCGTAGCTGTATTTAAATAAATCGTACTATTGTTCTCTTTTTATGTTGTCGTATATATACATTTATTGTATTGTAAAATATGTGTAATGATTTTAATTCCCGAGCTTGTGGGATTTAGCCAAAATTCGGTCAAAATTTTTAGTTCAATACTCTTTAGACTTTTCGTATTCCAGTTTGAGTTGATTGAATGGCTGGGAGGTTGGTCCAGAGTTTAGAGAACTTAACAGCTGAGCGGGCAGTCGTGGGTATGATTCCCACCCAAGAAGAATATTTGTGTGCCGAAATTTTTTATGTACCGAAAAAAATTCTACTTGCATATTTTTACTTATCATCCCCCTGATTACCAGTAAAAGCTCGTTTGGATTTTACTTTGGTATAAGACGACCGTTTGCGGAAATGTTCCTTCAAAAAATATATATTTTACGTTCAAAGATCGACATATGTGATAGTGTTTCATTAAATATACCTTCTCGTGTACGATATATATGTATATTATGTGTTACGCTCAAAACCACTCATTGGAGGTAAAAACAGCTCACAAAGGGTCGTGGTCACTGTGAAATATCCAAACCGCGATATTCGTGTCGTGGGTGTCATTTTATACGACCACAACGCTTCGTGAGCCGTTTTTTCGTTCAATGAGCGTTTTCGGTCTTTGAGTGTAACATTTACCTTTAAAAGATTTATCCCCCAATATGCAGTTTAATCAATTACTAAAATCCGAAGATTAAGCTACATAAAATAAGACCTAATATTACGTATGTACGAATACGATTTTTAGGTGGACGTAACAAAGTCTGCATAAATATAAATTACGTGGTAACACCACACCTATAATCGAAAAAAGCGAAAAGCCCTGATAGTGTAATTGACGGGTTTTAAATTTAAAGCTTGGAACTCTGTCTTCGTCTTGTCTCAAGGCAGCGGCCGAGTTTAGTCATAAAACACTTTTATTTGTTTTTGTTGTTACGCTCTGGAAAAATTCTTTCATCATCCACTGTTAAACACGGAGTAATCAGTAAGCGTAAATCTATAGTCTTATGGGCTGGTCTAGTGAGGATTGGCAGAGTTCATACGCCTTAGAATACTATGAAGATCTCTGAAGTCTGCTGATGTTTTGTTACGACTTTTTCTATGTGACCGTTATAGTGAGTGATATTTACGTTAGAAACCCATCCTTTAACCAGATTTCAGGATTCGAAAATAAGTAATAAAATACTCTTTTATGCCTAGCTGTGCTTCATGTATCGTAAATGTCTGTTCATATTATCTTTAATATTAGAATATGTTGCATCCAATATTAGAACTACTAATTTCAAGTGGCGGAGTGATGTGGTTTAATCTAAGCTCACTTCCAATCATCGAGACTACGGAGCTAGTTAAACACAAGACACATCTATTACCGGAATAATTGAGTAACTTAATATCATGTACATAATTTGACTACGAGAGTTTGCTGTTATTCACTGTCTTGGGCAACTTATGTTTACAGTCTGATAGCAGCAAAGCCGAATTAAACCGTCCGTGTTTCGATCAAAATTTAATTATCCCACGTGACGGTGGCATTTAATTTAGTTGACGTTAAAATGACACCTCTAAGGCCAGAGATTTAGCGCGAGCAGGCCACGACAGTAACAAAATTATGTGTCACTTTTATGGTTTGCAAGAACAAAGTAAGGATTTTATTAATAGTAAGGTAGTGACGTCAGTTTTGTCTTTTGAAAATAGAATAAAGTACTAATAGAACTCGAGTGGCATTTTGTATTTTTAGGTGAAACAACTCTCAACACTGGAACCTTTTTAAGCCACATGTTTCGACTTAGATTTTTTTATACCTGTGATTTTATAAAGTACTGGTGTATTTGCAACGAATATCCACAACATATGCAACAAACCTTGTAAAATATGTAAAACGGGGATAACTTTCCGCATTCAGTGCAAGGTAACCTCGCATGCAAATAAATCTGACCTTATAAGAAAATGCATTTTCGAAACTCGGTCGAATATTTTAGAAATAGCAACACATGTGTATCTTTTATTATTTGTACTGATATTTTTGTTACTATAAAGCGAACTGATTGGTACTTTTTTGGTAAAGATTAGTAAAATATCAAATATGTACATTTATATTTTTAATAAAGCATTATTAAACGGAACAATGCAATAACATTGTACTCGAGGTAATGAATGTCCGATTTAAGTTTATACAATTATTAAAGAAGTTTTTGCGGTCGCTATGTTACGAGTACATGAGTTACGCAATGACGCACTTCGTGAATGTAGAAAAACAAAGGTAGCTGTAATGGAATGGCTTACAACAGGCCTCTGGGTACTTGTTTTTGTGCGGAGTGCTTTTAATCAATATTTATTCAATGCGTAATATTATAATGGTTATTTAATTGTAAGGTAGAGATCAAAATTTAAATTAATGTATGTGGTAAGGACCGGGTCGCCCAGACTAGTTTTAATTTGCACTTATATTTCTGTAGTTCAAAACAAATATGAAGAAAATACATATGAATAGGAATGAGATGGTCGGTCTGGAACCGTTACATATTATTAACAAACACTTCCTCATCTAAACTGCTATTATTTTGTTGTATCTCTGCAAATATTCATGATTATTACTTTCCAGCATAGATCCTAAAAACTGACGCCGTATGGTTATATAGTGTTCACAAATATGAAAAACAGATAAATTACATTATTATGGGATATAACTTGTAACTAACTACATTCATAAATCATCATCGTCTGTCGTCGTCCACTGCTACACGCAGGCCTCTCCGTAGCACAACACGGAGCACGATCTTAAGCTCATCGCATCCAGCCACTGCCAGCCACTTTATATATATCGTCACTCCGCCTAGCTGCATGCTCATAAATGGAACCATCTAATGCCCGGCAATGGGTATAATATGATAATTTAAATTTACAAAATAAGATTATGCCAACGTTAAAAATATAATTTTGCTTAGCACAATATCACGCTAGTCCGCCATGCAGATAATTCGATTCCCGGCGGGGACATGCTAATAATTAATGTAGACGTGGGCTCCGGCGATAAATGTACGAGTTTACTTTACTTTTTGTGTGTCCGGGCACCCGAGCGCAGGGGGGCGGGGCCCGTTACTACCTAGGAACTAACTAGAAACGTTGTTACCACATATTTATTGTTATAAACTTTATTTGCTATCTTTAAATAAAATTAGTGAATTACTTCGAACTAATACAATAACAGTACATATAAAAATAGTGTAATAATATTGATAATGATTATCCCAAAATAGGTAGTAATATAGGTAATATTATATTTTTTGAAAGGCCGAAATAGGCTCGCGTTTGGCTGCAATATAGACTGTTTTATGATATATAACAAATATAATAGTCTTATGATATTTATGATTTCAAACATCCTGAACTGTTTTCTGAAAGACAGTGTTGTTGAGATATTACACTGTAGTTGCAAGTGAGCGATATGCTCTCAGTAACATAACCATGCATGCAGCTCAAGGTACCAAGGTGTACGAAGCACCGAGATTTGACAAATGTATTTTTAATGCACTCAGTACTGTATCTCGAGAGGCCAGACCCAAGATAAACACTTGCGAATAATGTAAGCGCTATGCATCAGTCAAGAGTGTGATTACTACACTTACTTCACTTTATGTGATAAATGACAGGCGCTGGGAGAGTCAATTAAGATAGCGTAATAGTATACATTACGAGATTTTATGCTCTATCTGTACATATACATATATATTTAATACTAACGAATAGCAACAGAAATAAATAAAAGTCTTTAATCAACTGTCCTGAATAAGACTTATTTTTCTTAATAAATTTTTTGACCTGTGTTGACATACGACCCCATGCTCCTGTAGTAATATACATGAAATATGTACTCATTAAATGAGGTTATCTATTCAATGAGGTACGAAAGATTTCAACCTACGACATTTCGGTTCGATACACACATAGTAAAAATGAGTACTCGTATTTATCAATGAGTTAATTAAGTATACTGAATTCAAATGATTTGATAAGCTCTTATCAGATCACCTAGAGAGCGAGACGCATTGATGAGTATCAAAAGTTATACATCAATGTACTCGTATATGCTACAATCTCTCCATTGTAACTACCTGAATGTTCCGAATTAAAATTAATTGCTTACATAAATAAAACTATGAAGGCTTAATAATTACATAGAATTTGTATGCAAATTTATCAAATTATCTTGGTAGTGACCAGAAATAGAAAATATTAATATGTAGTGTATAAAAAGAGTCCTTTTAATTCGTAAATCAAAGGCATGAGAATTGTAACGAAATTGGTATACCACGAAATATGGCATAGGTCTTTCTCATATGAAAAACTCATTACTATATGCTTGAGACTGGCCATTTACCTTTGGTTTAAACGTTGTACACAACGAGATCAATCGCTGACCTGAAAGCTGTTCTCAAGAATATGTTTTACAGATTATGATAACAACGTGGAGATAAAATAATGGAATGGAGATAAGATAGCTGTTTTAATAATACAAGAGGATATTAGAATTTCTTTAGGCGCCTGATAACCTCGCCCGTACGAGACCAGACACGTGAAAGCGCTCATTTATTAATGCAGTCATCCGCGGGAGTTTAGAAGAAACACATTTTCGCTGCTATACATATACTCGTATATTTTTTATTATAATTAACAAGAAATAACACCATGCCTGCACTTTCCTTAACGGGTAGGCGAAGGAGTATCGTATACTACAGCGTTTCACCTGTTATGTCCCACCAACCGTAAAGTTATTATTAAAATGTAGAGAAAACATTACATTTAACACAGATTGATCACCCTTTGCTCTTAAGCTAAATACAATGATGCATTGCCGCGACAAAGCGCCGTAGAGTCTTCTGAAGGACTTAATTACGATCATAAATAGTTTCTTATATGAAGTGAACTTACGGCCATAAGAGGAAAATGTGCTGAGAAGTAAATTCAAGGACGTCACGTGATCAAAGAGCTGAGATAATTCATTACCGTTTTCTATACGACGCGTATGATAGCTTTATACCGTGTCCCATTAATCTCGCTCTTCTTTGACTCAATTCAAATATTGTTTTATGTGGTGAATTAATCAGAGCTTCGTTAAAATCGAAAACACTTTCGTTAATAAAGTGACGTATTGCTAGTTTTGTTATTTGTCAATCGGCAATATCAGTATGATACAACATAATGTACGGGTAGTCTTACCAATGCTTCATACAAATTATTTGTGTAATGAGCAAAACAGGTAGTTACAAAATTCAGAAAAAAGACGATAAAATGATTAGGTTTTATTGAATAAATGATTTTGAATTGTACGACTATCCGTTGTTGCATAAGAAATACAATATGGCGAATATTCCAGAATAAACAAGTTTCATTAAATTCCAATGGCACATTTCGATATTCCATATTCCAATACCAGTCGTCGGAATCGAGTTCACTGTGCAATTTATGAAACCGTGGATACTATCGGAAGGCAACGTAAAAGCTAGCATTAGTTTTTAAAAATTGCAATGTACACTTACGTACGCTGTAGGTACTAAAGTGAGGACTATTTTATTGAATACACGGTATCGATTTTGCTTGCTGATAGATGCTTATAAGTCTAACATTTTGTAGGGGCTTAACGATCACAGCTTGATTAAGCGTGTAAAGGTTCACTGACCTCAGCTATGGGGGAACTATTAAGAAGAGAGAAGAGAACGATGACAGCATATTTCGATAATGTTTAGAAGACCACACAATAAACAAGAATTAAAATAAAGCTATTTCTGTGTATTATTATTACTACTCGTATTTACTGTAGAGGTCGCAATGTACAATACGAAAATAAGCAAACCATCATTTTTTAAACCATAAATATTAATAAAAGATGTGCCGCTAAAATTGAGTTTTATATTGGTTGTCGTTTAGTACGGTACAGTTATTTATAGTAGAGGAATTCCACTCCGCTTGATCCAATTACAGTTTTACATTCATTCGCTCTCTCGGCCGTTTGTTTGTATCATGAAATACTAGCAGTGCGTTTGGTAAACGGTCCTCTCGCCACTTTTGTGCCGCGATCTCGAATATTTCCTCCAATTTAATCCTTAAATTAACCATTCGTAATTTTCCAGGTTTTGTTAATATTACGCCTCTTTTAAGATCAAAAACAACTCCAATTTCAAAGCAATATTATTTAGGAATATTTCGTACATTATTTGCTTATAATTTTAACCGAATGAATTATAAATCCACTCTGACTTTTATTTCAATTTAGTTTCAAATACATATTTAAACAAAGAGGATTTGTTTCATAGCCATAGGCCAAATGGCCAACACGGCACTTATAAAAACTATTCGATTTTACAATAAAAAATATTAGAAATAGAAAACAAAGAAAATATAAATAAAAAAATTCACCCATTATTAATGGC
>DWMG01004402.1:0-10963 GCA_018244855.1 Elbella merops | reverse complement strand
CGTGGCAGACTATGGCCTTAACCCTCTCAATATGAGAGGAGACCCGTATTCCAACAGTGGAATTATAATGGGTCGATGATGACATAAAATCAATCAGACTTTCTCGGGAAATGATGTTAGGAGTAGGTCTTCAAGGACTGCTAACTTATAGCCGTGATATTTACTTTTGTTGACAACCATGTTATATAGACATTTACATCGATTCGATGACACTAGTGTTACGTTATCAAAGGTCACCTTAAACATTTTTAATAATTCCATATAAAATAATTTGAGAAAACGTAAACCTCAACGAAATCGAAAATCGGACACAGTAGGTTTTAATATACTTACAACTATACACGTGAGATTTGTCATTACTTTTATGTAGTGAAGGATACATATTTTTTAATACAATAAGGCTGACGTAAACAAAATGGCGGACAAGACATCTAGATCATAACGCTTGATAAATAAACAACCCACCAAATATAAAATTGTTTTCGCGAAACTGATTTCTACTAAAAAAAAACAAAAAATATTATATAATATTAAATTCTTTTCTCTGTAACTGTGTACGTACATTATTCGTAAATTGTAGGCGTAAAAGGCGAACACAATAACAACAATGGCGATAAAACGAGCTAAAAGCCGGGACAGTTCGTTGCGCGATAATTCAATACATAATAATTCACTTCGTAAATCAAGGAAAAGGCACAGTTTTCCTTTACACGCGCCGCCGCTCACAATCGCTCTCAGTCTTACACGGGCTACGAATTATCGGTCTCACCATACTGCAGTTACACATCGTACGATACGTTACTCTGATCGGAATATACCACACGATAATCGTCATCGTCAGTCTATCTCAGTTCCCTACTGGACATAGGCTGCCCTTTGGGTTGTTGTCTATAATCCTCATGCTGTACAGGTTAATCGCAGAGCATGACTTTTCGCACCACCTATAGCTGTATATAGCACATGTAGCTGGGCCTTAGCGGCCCGCGCGAAAACGTGATCTCAAACCGTCGGGATCAGTCAGCTCTTAAAACAACCTGGTACTCCGTCACGGAGTTGGAAAGTGTATTCTCTCTCCGCCCTCACACGTATAACATGATATTCACTAACGCACTCTTACATATATATACTTACTTGAATATATTTATTGCATTTAGTATCAATGGCTTATCCCACTCTTAAGATATTTTTATTTATGTATTCTATTTCGCAAGTACTTGAAAATTAGTTTATAACTTAAACTAGTTTTTAGTACATTTTATTCAATCCGGTATCGGACGCTTTAAACGAAACTGTATCTGACAATGTAGTAGCATTCAACATTATATCTTTATTATTCTCTTTAGTATTGTTATAAAATAAAAATCAGGATATCCATTTATTTGTTCTCCATTGTGTTTTCTGACTTAAAGATTATAGAGGTACTATGAAATTTAGGATAAACTCCTTAGTAACGCTGTAAATGAACTAAAATGACAACTGCTGTAATGAGATATACCTAAGATAAGATGTGTGATATTAAATACAGAATTATTCTTTATCATTATCATCTTCAACAGCCCCAATTCCGTCCACCGCTGGGCATGGCCAGAATGCGCAACCCCATTAATTCTTGTGAATATAAAATTAACACGCCTTGCATATGCAAGCTTACCAGTTACTCGTATATATAAAGTACACGTGCGTCAAACTATAATTATATTCCCTTGTAGAACAGAACTCCACTAACAATAGCCCGCGGCGTTGCTCGCATGCTTAGTTGGTACAAGATCATTAATGAAATGACATCACACAAGTAGTAGGGTAAGGGTGCCAGTAGATGGAAGAACCGGGGAATCGATAATAGTTGGGGTGTTGGTATTTTTTTATGCTTCGAAGAGTAGTTTGTATGGTTAGGGTTGGCACTTGCGCGCTTTATAGTCGTTGTTGACATCATAGACGTTTGACAAGACTACGATTCGTACTTATGTATGTAAATTTAAAACTGACTTGAACTTGGCTGCCACGTTGGTCGAGTGATTGAAAGCGCGACTGCTGATCGAGAAGACCTGGGTCCTCCCGGGTCGGGTACTATTGGATTTTTCTAAATTAGATTTTCTAGTAGAAATTTCTAGTAGTGGCTCGGAGCCTGGATCTGTGCGGGATTTTGCATTGTGAGTGGTAAACTTTGTTGTTATACAGTCCCCTACTTATACCTTCGGGGATTTCATGCGTGATGTTACGTGTAAATTTAAAATTACATATATTCACTTTCCTAAATCAAACTTATTATTCTACTAGCTGCATCCAGTACTTCTCTCGCCCAAACTAGCGGTGTTTGCGACATCGTTCGCATGGAAGTCAAAGCTTTTTTCTAAAATTCAGCTTAAGTTACTCCTTATTACATCAGCTATCTGTCAGTGAAAGTCTCATTAAACGATCCAGCCGTTAAAGAGATTAACCGAAACAAACAGACAAAAATGGTAAAAAAAATATTTTGATATATGTACCCTTTATACATAGGTACCTACAATTAATAAAAAACGTTTATTTTAATATTACAAACACACAACCCTATTTTATTGTGTAAAACAAATCAATAAATACTGGATACTCGTAAAACCTGTCTCAATACTAGTTTATATCTTTCCAGTAAATAATATTAAAGAACAATTTGATGCGTACAAATTTCTGGAGGCGCTAGCATGCGACAAAACTTCGTAGCACTGACCATACAAACTACAGCTTTTAGTACCATGAACTACAATATAATACAAACTACTCGTAGAATACTAAAATATAATACAAACTACAATACTGCACTACAGTACAAACGCTGAGTGTCTGGCCCTGCCCTGGTTTATGAATTTTAGTATGACACAGACTGACTTATAAAAAAATTTTGCTACAGCAGACGGTGGCA
This sequence comes from Elbella merops, assembly GCA_018244855.1. NCBI lineage: Eukaryota > Metazoa > Arthropoda > Insecta > Lepidoptera > Hesperiidae > Elbella > Elbella merops. The sequence goes on along the minus strand of DWMG01004402.1, from coordinate 8,064 downwards.
CTTGTAAAAATTTAAATATTCCCCGTTAATATCTAGTCAAAAATCAATTGTGAATATTATTTTTATAGCTAATATCTGATGATCATTCATTTAGTTTCTTCGTTTTGCCCTGATTCCAGAATGTCCACTATTATTGTCTGGTTAAAAAAGTGTGTGCGATTTTATAAAAACAAAATTTATAACTGATTTTCAATTAAAAATATCATATTGACCAAGGCAACTTTTTCACAATTTCACTATAGAGGTATTTTCATTCAAAACAAAAAAAATACATATGATTTTATTATAACTATGCACCAATAGATCAAATAAAATGCAAAAAAATGAACCTCTAGCAAGTAGTTCCTTGTGAAAATTGTTAAATTATTTACCTGTTGGGTAACATTTTCAACCGTGTTGACAAAATCCGCCATTATTTTTTTGTATTGCCAATTGTCAATTGTATCTCTATTATACATTGATCACATACCCAACAAGAATTTTATAATCAAACTAGAATAATACGAGGTTAACACCTAAGAATATTTTTTATTAAAGCAATCACTGTCAGTGGGCAATTACTCTCTGGTTTACCATATGTAAAATGTTATTTAATTTGACTTTACCTAAGCATATAACTTTAACAAAATTTATTGTGAATCTAATCTAAACACTGACTTTGCCTGAACTTTGGTAAACAAATTGCTAATGGATACACATAGGTTATACACATGTAAATACTCATTTAAATGGATATTTTATACCTTGAAGCAAAAAAAAAACAGAAAATATATATTGAAATATATTGAAGAGAAATATTGACTACTGAGTAGCATCATCCTTCTAAAGTTTGAGAAATACTTTCAGTTTATGCTGTTAAAGTTGTTTTTCCTAGTAATAACCAACCCTAATGTCTACAAGTAGGTAGCCGCATTCAAGCTACCCTAATGGGGGTAGAGCATGGCGACGAGATTTAATTCCAATCCGAAACACATCAAGTAATTACAAATAAAAAGTGGGGACGCGCGACGAGTACGAGAAAACCGTAGGGTGACCATACGAAAAGAGAGATGCGAGAAAGAGAGTCGATAGATTTTTTTATTATTTTTACCATATAAGGCGCAATAAACCGGCAATAAGTGATATCGTACTGAAGCAGAGTACACCGTACAAAATCTCAAAAAAAACATTTATTACATTACTAGAAGATTAACGTAAAAGAAAGAGAGCCCTGCTTCTCACAGTACCTATTACTACCTTTACCTGCAGTAATATCATTATTGTGTGCTAATTAAAAGGACTTAATAAGCTAAGATACTAGGAACAATAATATTTCTATTTGTGGGATCGAATACAAATATTTACAAGTTGTAATGATGCCCGATGGCACTGATTGACCTAACTGGTTTGATTGTTTAGTTATAGTTACACTGATCGCGGAGCTACAGGGCGAAGGACCATTTCCCATCCATGAAAAATATTAATGTGATAAACGCTAATATAGGCAAGACATATTCGATGGTATAATTAGCCACGGATGAGTGGTGCCAGGGTGGTGTTGGTGTTGAAAATGGTGCTGGTGATTCTTCCAATATTAACATTATTATTATTACACCCGCTTCTTAACATAACTTGCTATACTCACAGCACCAGTGAAACCTTTATGATTAAAAATCTATGAACTGTGATGTCATTAAATTTTGCTTTTCATATCTACAAACTTTAGAAACAAATGTAAAGTTGATTATGTTAATACATAAATAAATATTTCAATAATACAATATGCCACGGAGTTCACCTCTACCTCTGTCAACCCACTTATATTCACAGGCATAAATGTACCGTAGATAGATCCGTAATATGTATTATTTCCCAAACACGTAAATGTAATGTAACAATTTTCGAAACACACCTTCCCGTTGTTTTCGTCGATCAAAACACATTAGTGACAACTTCGAATCGAATCAGAGTACGACGATATTGCCATAGATGATAACATAAGAAAGAGTGGGCAGAGGGATGTAGTGCTCCCACGTTTTACCTTTTATATTGTACATCCCATGGAATAGGAGGTGAGCCGGTTGCTATAAACTGAGTTCAAGTCGCTAAAATATGACTTATGAAATTGCTAAAGATATACGTGTATATCTAAACTCATGGTGAGCCTACAGTGGAGCATGCGGGCATTAATTAGTATACAGTCGCCCGCCTGAGTGTAACAACGGCTTTTCTTCGTTTTGTTTCATTTTTTTATGTTAATGCGGTGGCAAATAAACGTGCACTTCAGCTGATGTTTAGTAATATATACCTACGTTACGCTTTTTTATCATCATCTATCACCTCCTTCACACCCTAAGTTTTCAGAATCAGGCTTGTACACTGAACTATTACAATGTCTAGACCTGGGCATAATTGACGAAAGTAATCAAAATGACTAATATATGTATGCGGTAATTGTTCGCAACTAATTAAAATTGTTTAGTTTATTTGAGATCATCATAGTATCGTTGTTGTGGGTGATTCATAACAGGTGGCAGCACTTCAAGGTTATAAACACTCAAGTGTTATTTCTTATTCTAATTTCGCAATTCTTATTAGAAACTATACAAGACAACGTATGGGACGCTAGAATAAATCACAAGAAAACGGTATAAAGTGCGTTTATTTTAAGAGCCTCTATATAACATAACATTAAATATTGGAACGTTTTATACTAGAAGGAGAGTTCTTATCAAATCGTACAATAATAGGCAATTCTATAATCATAGTTTTCTTATATCAATCCAGCTAAACACTAAAACATTACACGAGTAAGATGTGAATTATCCAGAAGCTTCCTCGGAAAACTTAAGCGTTGTAGCTGTTCCTCTATTCTAGATTACCTTAGTCCTTTATTTATACGGTCTCCAGCTGTCTGCTTAATGTGATCTGTGGACCACACGCGGCTATGCGGACAGTTAGTGGTTTAATTTATACGTAGATTTAACAGACAAACACTTGAGCACTAATATGGATGAAAAGAGGTGCATACCTAGATGTATGGGGTTGAATGACCGGAATCATACATATGTATGTACTTTTTTTAAATTAACCTCACACCCAAGAGGACGGGCGCCTGTAAGTGGCATGGGTAACACCAGGAAATTATTCAAGAAGTGCGAGATTAGTCATGGATGATAATTGTGTAGAATAGGAATGTGGGACACTAAAATTCGTATTTCAAATAAAGTATTGCAAATAAAACGAAATTTATTTATTTAAATGCAAACATTTAATGTCAATGTGTGCTCAAACAGTTACAGTTTTTGAAATGAGTAACATAATAACGTTCAAACGTAATATTCAAATAATTACAGCCGAATTCCGACCACTGCTAAACTAGTAGTAGTCATTAAAAGAGAAAAAGATATTGAAACCTACGGAAACAAAAGTAGCAATAGCAGAATTCAAAAAATATGCACCAATTTTATCTACTCTAAAACAGCTTGTCTCATAGAAAATATCACATTTTAAAACGAATCGCTGGTTCAAATAATAACGATAAATCTTTAATACAAACTGAAAGCGTAAATACTTAGTAACTAATATTTCAGAGAATTTAATAAAGAACGAGCAGCGAAAGATAATTGCTACAGCGTTGAATCAACTGTTTCTTCTTTTGCATCAATAAAACATTCCTCTAGCAGCGCGCTTTGAATACAAACCTTGTTCAATTCCGTTTTAATTTGATTTTTTCAATTTCACTCTATCAATGTTTGTTTGTGAACTAATAATAATTTAACTACAGTAACGGTAAGTACTAGTGGTTCGGAGTCTGGATTTGTGAACTGTGTATGGCAATATGGCGGGCCCTGATAACGCGTATAACATAACAGGCAAAACATGGGAGTGACCTCTGACGTGGGACGTCACAATCCACCTTTCAAATTACAAAAGGCTCAAGACTTAAAATCTGAAGAGACATCTAAAATCGCAGGTTAAACTTTAAATATGTAATTAAATAATTAAAAAGAATATTAAAAATTTTCAATATACGTCTAGCAAAATGGCCGTGTAAATGCTAATGTACATTAATGACCAGTCAATCGGATAGATATGAGCGTGCAGTCGCGGAATATTGCACTAACTAAATGGATGAAATGAACTGAAAATTTTCATTATCATACACCAGAATTTAATCTATTATTATTTAGCTAACCATTGATTATACTCAGATTACTTTCTGAAAACATTTGCCTCGCTAATGTTGCATTTTAAATAACTTGATTCTTCAGACTTTGATGGTATTAAGTAAAAAAGGTTAATAAAATTATAATTCCTAAGTTTTTTTTCCCTTACGGCTTTGATGCCTGTAAGTGTATTTTCTATTTGGTTTGCTATTTGTACACACATACCTATATAGTCTTCAAAATACATATAAAACAACAAGACGCTTATGACGTTTCTTTCATTATACATACAATCTCATGTGTTCTTCCAAAACTTCATATTCAAAAGAGCCGGAGAATCCTTGCGCAGGAACACAGAATATGCTTTTAATAAGGCGAGGGAGGTGCAACATAACTCAATCTTTGTTTAATATCGCTGGTGTCTCATCGCCTTGCACTCGCTTGCATGTCGGCGGCGCTGTCCAAACTTACCTCCCTTCATACTTAGCTCGTACCAAAACGCAATCTAACTTATTGTCACCCTACCGCAACGAATGACTAACATACATTGACGCTTTTGTTAGTAAATGTACATGGTTCGTTGACTGTGACTAGCAATGAATGTTGTTTTAAAAGTGTCGATGAATGTTATCACGAGTGATACAAGCCGCGGGGAAGGTTCTGCAATAAATTGCCAAGTTTAGTTTAAGTTAATATAATATGCCACCTTTGTTAACATGCGCCGTAACCAAATATTGGTTGGTAAGTTCGTGCGCTGATGGGCGCGTTCATTAAAATTTGGACGGTGTACACGATTTCTGTTGTGGTTGGTTCCTGGTTGAGGAATATTGGTGGAACTTTGGTTTCGTGTTGTGCTTTTGCTAAACTTATTTATTTATGGAACGCCAACATAATAAACATTAGTACATCTTTTTAGGCACATATTTATAAAGACAATCTTAATGTCATTACAATTATAGGCGTAGACAACTTGTAATGGGCGAGTACATGTGCAAAAACAATATTCTGAACAGTTAACATGAAAATAGAAGAAATAATCTTATATAAACACAGTGTTGTAGTTAATTAAATTGTAATTAATTAATTGTAATTAGTGCCATATTCTTTCGAAACATACCGATACTTCCAACGAATAAATCGAGATTTTTTGATTTGGCCAGTGCATTGAATTCTCTGGTGAGTCTATTAAGTGGTGCATTGTGGCCCAATTTAGATTCACTGAGATTACCTATTCGATAGAATGTTATAATGTCACGCACGTGGTTGACGTGATGGCAAGCAGAAAGTTACAGAAGAGAGCAGTTCTGGTGTGTCAAGATAACCGTTAACTAATTTAAAAAGAAAGATTTGTTTGTTCTTCCAGCGGTCTTCTTCCGGTCCCTCGCAGTTACAACTATGTATACGAATGAACTTAGATTTATGTACCTATATGCTTCTGACGTATCCCTTTCAAAATGAAGTACCATATCTCTTTGAATTGGCATGCCTACGGATATGCAGATATAATTATAATAATGTGATTATTATATGTATATCTGTGTTCTAAACAGAAATCTATATTTGAGTAGCGTTTCGAAAATACGGTAGGACATTGTCGTTAATTATACGTCTAATGATAAAAATGGCGCGAAACGCTCCGTATTTCGAGTCAAATGAGTAACTTTTAACTACATAATAGCATGTTATTACACAAGAATGATGACATTCGGTTATTTTTAAATTGTCACTAAAATATTGGTGATAACTACTGTAAATATTAGTGTAAAACATACGTTTAAGGTTAAGTGATACCTAAAATAAAACAGATAAAGTTATATCAAATTTGATATCATCGTTATTTGCAGTTTATTACAGATAACGTTTTATTACTACTGTTTTATTTATGAATAAATTATAACTTTATAAATCATTGAATGATTCGCACTAAATTCTAGTGTTATAATCATTTTAAAAGCAAATTAAGGAAGCCTAATTTTTAATAATGTACATTAAAATATAGCTAATTGAAAAAAATATTTCGTGTTACATTAATCTTCACTGTAGGAAAATGACGATAAATGTCGGTTGAAACGTAATTTAGTATAACAAGCTTGTTTGGTTAAAAATCTATTTATTTACGTGATAGTTGATATCTGAAGGGTTGGTGTTATGTGGAGCCCGCGAGGGGGCGTGGTCGCCGGCGGAAAACGAGGCTCGGATTGCACTTCCCTCGTCCATTGTAGGTGTGCACAGGAATTCAAGGCGAGCTCATTATGAGGCATTCGTTTCTTTCAGATTTAGAGGCTGTTTTGAAATATTTGGAATGCTGGCCATTGCGATCTCGTTTCACCGCTTCAACCCACGCTCAGATGTTCGCTGTTGTTTAGCAAATCAGAACAGTGCCTGTGAAATTAACGTCATGCAGAATGAAATGTTGTGGTAAAGGTTTGCAATTAAAAAAAACAATTGCATTGAAATTGTACTCAAATACATTCTTTTACGAATTTCAAATTTACGAACCCTATTGATAAATTTTGAAGAATTGTCATTTCTCTTTGACATTATTCGTAGTAACAATAGAAGTCGCCTTGAAGATATTTACGTCTGTAAATTTTTAATTAATATTTAATTACTACATATTGTTTAGACAAAATGCCTCCGTTAATCGTGCAAATGTTACTAGCAGTATTTTCAAGCAATAAATTATAATTACTTACTTATAATTTCCGATTCTTCGCCACAATTACTGTACCGCAAATTAAATAGAAAAACGCAAGTCGAACACCGAAACAGCGATATTACATTCCCGCGTCCCGCTACTCACAGCACGCGATATGTTTTTTATGTTTAAAAATAAACAAATTCATGACAACCAAATTAGTCGGCGGGGTGCATGGGCACTTATTCATGTATTCGCCTCGCGATCTGCGGGAGTAGGATGCTCATTGCTACAAGGTATCATCTCTTAAAGCTCCACAAACTGCCCTTGCTTCTAAATTGGACTTAAATTAAAAAAAAAATAAGTGTCATATTTCTTTAAACTTTGTGAAACCCACCTTAGACGCTCGCAAATGAAAATTCAAGCTTAAGTTCAATTGTACAGAGTTTAATTTATCGTGTGTGTAATTGGGAGGAGGTAGGGGAAGGTATCAACTTAAATAAATTGTCTCCGATATATCGCTGTGCGTATTTCACAAAGCATTTACACCTTCGTAGGCTCAACGCGCACTGGCCTGATTAATATGTGGGTCATTAAAAATGCAATTCTACTGTGTTGTTGGATACGAAAATAAACAATTCTTGAAGGTTTCCATTATTTTTGCTAGAAGAACATTCAGCATAGGTGTTAGGCTTTTTCTGAGTATTAGAATTCTTAAAATAAAATATGTTTTGTATTATTTCTAAGCAGGTATATACTTAGTTTTATTTTGTTATATAAGAAGTTACGTTTCACGTTTCGTTTAAGTTATATATTTAAATGAAAGTTCTTATCGTGATATTAACAACAGAGCAGAGATAATGAAAACCATAATATCTGTCCGTGGTGGTGTGCGCTGACCCTAAACTCCTTAAGCGGCGTATCAAAAAGGATTATTCGAACGCTATAAATATGGCGGCTGAGATTATAATAAAGTTGAATAATAACATTAAAATAATAATAATGCGCGTGTGTGCCGCGCCGCCGATGGAGACGTCAACCGTTAATAGATTTATCTTTGGCCATGCATCAAAATGATTATGTGTGGTGTCGTTATGTTCGCATCTCGGATCATTATCGGTTCGTTAGTCACCCGCGCCGCCCGTTCTAGCGTCGACAAAGGCGCGGCTCTCGATTAACGTTTAATAAAGAAAGAAAGGAACGGAGAACCGACAACCGGTGGAGTAGGCGAGTTCTGGAGTGGAGACCGCGGCTCGGCAAACGTAGTGTAGGACGCCC